>RAOR01000214.1:0-56464 GCA_009805435.1 Neurospora sp. FGSC 26625
AAGCCAGGACGACCGAGTCAAATATAGAAAATGTGCCTACGCGGTCAATGATAGGAGGGGCTGGGGCCAGTGCGGCACCCAGTGTCGAGATACTAGGAGGGTCATCAACACGCACTCTCTCTGTCCAGCCTGCACACTTCTTGCGCGACTGGACGACACTGGAGCGAAGGGAAAGAGAGCTAAACGGAATAAACTAAGAAAGTCGTAGGTATATAAGTTATCCATTTCAAGTGTGAAAAGGAGTCTTGACTCGGAGGTTAGGAGTGTTGGACATGATGGTTGCTAGGGAAGGTTGAGGGTTTTTGGGTTGGGCATCTGGTTTGGACACTGCAGTTGAGGCTGCTGGACACTCTTTCAAATAGTACTTGTTATCATTGCTCGTCGAAATGAGTGAGCGGAGGGATTGGGTGATTACTTCTAGGGACGTGGACTTGTTAGCAAACTTTGAGAATTTGGGAGATGGGATACTGGGGCTGCTGGACAGTCTTGTTCGTCACTCGTTTGTAGCTGGGCATAATGGGACTTGAATATTGCTAAAGTTGCTCGCTTCTTCTTGTAATCCTTATGAGGACTGACTTACCGTATCTTTTTCGTCACAGTGGGTGTATATGTTGCACCCGCTCAGACACTGAATTGAGTGAGATCAAATTTCCTTGTGTGGGTTGTAGTTGAAGGGAAATCCAAAGACGGACTTGGAGTTTCATACGTCGCCTGTGAGTCCTGAAAAGACTGGATTGGATGGGTGGATGGTGAGAATGCTGGCTGGGAACGGCAGGAAAGAACCAGTCGAAGTAGGTGCGATGATAGAGAGCCCACTTCAATTGGCGCTCTTGCCCTCCATGTGCTCTTGTGTCGTCCCCTACCAGTGCCAGCTGTTCTTCTTTCCAAATCTCCCGTCATTTTTTGTCCTCTTGAGAGTACCTCTCTTTTCCACTCGCCCATCTCTGTCTTGAACTCACAACCCTTATCTGTTGCTACCTACTTTCTCTCGTCCGTCTCTCTATCTTGCAGGACGATGCTTCGGGTTGCCATCCTCTGGTCAGATAAGATTTCTATTCTCCCTTCAACATATCCGTACAGTCTCTTCGGCCTCGGTGCCGTGGAAGAAAAGAGATCGCGGATCAGTTTCGTCTCGCCTCGCAATCCAGGTGCCTACTCGTCTGAACAGCATTCCAGATGTCCCGTCCGTGACAGGCTGATTACGCTCAGGCATCAAAACTAGTCCGACATGCCGAAAAGACAGCATGTAGTTCTCCCATGCCACCACCAGCAACAGAAGCACAGGCTCTCCCCCTCTCGGGGTTTCATCCCAACTCACCACGACCGGGTATGATGAACCATGTTGGTCGTCCAGCAGGACTTGATGTACCCACGGGAGCTGAAATTTCCCAAAAGCATTGCCCACCACGCCTCTTCTGACCGGGCCTTTTAAGGTGATGGTCATTCCCGGTTCTCCTTCCTCGGTGATAACACCACTGCAGTGCTGAGACAAAGTCGGAGGACAAAAGTAGTCCACCACCTCCGACATGTACGTAACAGTACTATTTTGGAACGAGTCCCCATCGCGAACGACGCTAATCCGGAAAGATTTCCCCCCTTCTTTAGCAGCCCACGACCAGGAGGGTGCTGGTATTCCCGAGGACACACGAAGCTCCTGGTCCCATGAAAAACACCATAATAAATCCAGGGGCCAGAACTCCTTCCAGGTCCCGGCTACGTACTTCCAGCCGCGACTCTTCTCGATAGCGCTGGCGATGCCAGCAAGAGCCATCAGCCTGTCCGTTGTCTTCGTCAAACTAGCAAAGCTATAATCGGACACGATGCGATACCAGCAAAGATACAAACGGAGGATGTTGGGTTCCACGGTCTTCACCTTGTCGAGCGGCACCCAGCCGAACTCTTTTGCTTGAGGCGGGGGCTTTATGTTGCCACCACTATATTCGGGAACACAAAGCTCTCGAAACCTGGCTTTCTGAGAAACCCAGGGCGCGTCTTTGCTATCGATATCCTTCATCCAGCGTTTGGAAGGACGTGATTCCTTGACCACGCGATGACAGCACTCCCAGAAAGCCTCTTCGGCTCCAAAGTATACAACCCGTGGCGACAGCAGCCTTTCCTGCACACACCATCCTCGTGAAAGAAGCGGTGCTGCGTTCAAGTCTATGAAGGATGGCCATGTCGGCAACTCGTTTTTAAATACGTAAGCAGAAGCAGGACCGCCATTTCCGCCCGATTTCTGGGAATGAGGCCTGAGACAACAAGGGAGATGATGCAACGGATTCCGAGACACGAAGCAGCCGTCGGTACCGATACCCCCACAAGCAGCAATGTTGCAGGAAGAGTGGCCGTAGACATCGCTCATGGTAAGTGCCTCCCTTTGCCAATCCTCATCTGAGTCTTGGATGATGCACAGCGAGTCAATCCACATGTATTGAAAACCGAGCTCCCGGGTGATAATGAGTGCATCGTAAAACGTCTGTGATAGGTCTTCAAGAGGGATTGCCTGGAGAAATCTTTCCATATTCGCGATGGTTAGCATAATAGATTTGCCGGTTATCGCCCACGAGTGGCTGAGGGTGAGATATCTGAATTCCACCGTGGGCTCGGACGCACGAGGAAAAACCAGGCGTGGGGCAAGTTGTCCATCTGCTTCTTCGCCCACAAATATGAGACGAGTTGGAAGCTTGAAGTGGTCTGATGAACCTTTGCCCTTGGTGAAAATATTCCGATTGCATCCCGGATGGTTCTGTAGACAGTCATTTATCCAACGGCGTACAACGTTGAATGTCTGGGGTGAATTGGTTGATGAAGGAAGGAAGTCGGTTTCTGGTGGTCCAGATGGGAAGTACATCAAATCATTTTCTTTAGCAACGTGTAAGCACTCTGTCGTCATTTTAAAACCCACAGCACGAAACCTGGTTGTTCGCGGAAAGTCACAGACCTTTAATAGGTGAAATCTTCAGATCAACGATCCTTCCAGCCCAACGATCACAATGAGGTAACTGCTCACGCAAGATGCCATCCATAAGCTCATGGTCATCAGCAGCCTCCTCTGGTATCCGCAACCAAGAGACATCCTCGATGGAGAGGTACAAACTGTACAGGCAGCCTTCGACCGTGTCTTTATCATACACGTCAAGCCTCAAGCGTGCTAGAAAGACCCCCTGTTGTGGATCTTCCCGGTCTGGATTATCAGGGTCAATCATTTTTGAGCTCGAGATCATCGAGCAGATATGGCAACCAGCCGAGCTCGAAGAGAGGATATCGCGAACACTGCGGCTGTGAGCGAACGCCTCATTGGTGTTATCCATTTGCGCTTCTCTTCCGATCTTTCTATGGTTGCCGCTGAGTAGGAGTTGGATGAAGTTGGACTTGTTGATGACGCGGGAGCAACGTGAGCAAAGGACATGGGCGGGGACAAGATCGGGCCTGTTGTTTTCAAGGGCTGGCTGCGACATTGTCGAAGACTTTGACTTCCGCAAACTTTCCAATGAAAACATGTCTGAAATTGTCCACGAGTCCTTATCGGGCTATGGGCAAGTCGTAGACCTGATTGTTGCTGGCCGCTGCCCAGATGACGGGTGAATGAAGTTGGGTCAGACAACGACCACAATTGCTAATCAACTGGGTACACGATGACGGGTAAATCTTTGCTTGGGGATTATGAAAGAGGAAGTCTGACTCACAAATGTCCACGAAGAACCCGAGATATCAGTATGTTAAGTGAGCATTTGCTCGAGCAAGAAAGCGTTGATAGGTACATTGGGCACGTCAGGCAGGCATTCCACCCACCCACCCCCAGCCGTGGTCTCATCCTGTTGCCTGCACATGCCGACTTTAACCAGCTGCCCTTCCGCTTTCTTAATCCAACGTCCTCACAAAGACCACTCCATCAACGAACGTACTACCTATCGCTGTCACGGTCCCGTTGGTCGGTCGATGTGGTAACAAATTATTGATGACGGCTTCTTTACCTTCGTTGGCTGAAGCGCTGCAAGTTATCAGCCCCGCGTGGGCTCGTATCCTTCCCTATGCGGATAAGCTTGGTAGCTGCCTAGTAGAGAACCTTACATGCGTCATGCATAACACGGTGACCTGACCAGTCCGCTCTGAGAGATGACTCCCAAGTGGAAGTTCATATAAGAAGACCATATCGGAAAGACGGCGAAGAGTGTGGACAGTTACGCGTGAACTACTGATGCTGGTCATGGACAGCGAAGACCACTTGTCTTTTTGCCGGCAGGCGAGCTTTTCTCTCTTTGGCCTACATCTCATCCGCCAAAACCCCCTCTGTCGAGACCTTCTTTCTTTGACGTCTTCTGCTTTATACCTGGCGAACTTCAAAAAATAAGCTGTATCACTCGATTTACATATTTTACATCATTCCTATACTCCGTCAGCCATCTCACGTTACCCCTCTTACCGGATCACCAAGGGGAATTGAAGGTATCAACCACGCCGCCGCCACCAAGTTGCCATCCTCATCAACCAACATGCCCCCCTTCACACCCACCCGCCCTCCTCCCACCCGACCTCGCCCCCCACCCTCACCTCCATCCCCAAATCCCCCTCAACAGGCAGCTACCGACACCTCCTCGACGACGACCTCACCCTACGTTTCCCTCCCTACTCAGACACCATCATCTCCCCATCCTGCCACCAAGACCTCGTTTGCATCCTTCCACTTTGACCCTTTCATCCCATTTTTACAGCCACTAGGGGTTTATAGCACAGGTTACCAGCGGTCTCTTCCATGGTCCGTTGGCACATCTGGGGGTAATGCGAGAGAGCTCTTCGTGAGCTGTTACCAAGTAAACTGGATGTTGACGGTTCGAGTCCGGTGCGAGCCACTTCTTCTTCCTTTTTTTCTCTCTTTTTTTTTTTCTTCATTTTCGGCACGCTCCCCCCCACCAACCAGTACCAACCACCACCCCCGGCGGTACCTTCGGCCCCTTCCTCGGCCTCCTCCCCATTTTAAGTCAGCTTGACATCCGCACCCTCCACCACTTCCGCACTCTCA
Organism: Neurospora sp. FGSC 26625; assembly: GCA_009805435.1. Taxonomy (NCBI): domain Eukaryota; kingdom Fungi; phylum Ascomycota; class Sordariomycetes; order Sordariales; family Sordariaceae; genus Neurospora; species Neurospora sp. FGSC 26625. Next base: position 5,021 of record RAOR01000214.1, read on the forward strand.
ACCGCCACGCCCTCTCCCTCCAGGTCGTCGATCTCTGTCCCGGTTACCTCCCCATACTGTCGACAGTACGCACCGAATATTCTGAGAGGGATCCTAGCCATTGAGGACGGGAAATACTGGACTCTGCCGAAACTGTGGGAGAAACTCTGTCAGAAGAGTTGCGACTCTCCTGCTGACGCGTGCGGGAGTAAAGGCGGGAGTTTCGCGGGGTATTTGTGTTTGTTGAAAGGGAAAATGCATTGTTGGAGTTGTTGGCGGAATAAACCTCGAGAGTTTGCACCGGTTGTTTTCGTTGGGATATTTGGGCGGCGGGATATTTTGGTTGGACCCAAATATGTTGGAGAGGGTAAGGTAGAGCTGAGGATTAGAAATACTGCTGAGGGCGGTGGTGTCTGAGGTTGTGAGAATGGATCTAGGTTTGATCAGGTGGTTAAGGAGGGGGGGGGGGTATAAGCATGGGCCAGAGTCGGGGACGTGGCCGGGGATGGGAAACTTGGCCAAGGGGGAGAGGCTAGTGTTGGTGGATACGAAGACGGTGTTTGCGCTGACGGTGTACTTGGGGTTCGAGCCGGAGAGGGAGATGAAGAGTTGTTCGCCGTTGAGCATGCAGTTGAGGCATTGCTGGAGGAGGTATGTGGAGGGAAATGAAGAAGCGTTTTTTGGAGAAGAGGAGGGAGGCGGCGAGAAAGGCGGGGGTGGATTTGACGAAAGTTACACCTCCTGACCGGGGAAGCTTGCGGTGGAGAAGGGAGGCGACGAAGCCAAATGGGAAACGCCTTCATTGGATCGGTCTTCCGGCCTTTCGCCCTTGATGGAGGTATTTTTCTGTCGTAAGGGTGCCGTGGTTCGACACAAACAAGATGGAGGTGCAATGGGGCTTCCTTTGCTCGACGTGTGGGAAACCGACTATGCGGCCGAGGAATTCGACTCCATATGCGGAGTTTTAAGAGTTCACGGTTGAGTCGTTCAAGAGTCATCTTGAGAAGCGCGGCGAGGTTGTCAATGGGAATCATTGTCATGATGCGCTGGAACACTGGCCCCCTCGCCAGCCATCGTAGGGAACGCATCGCGTGGCCGATGAGGCAAAGTATTCATTTCTATCCTCCGCCCCCTACCTTTGTTTCGTCCACTGTCAGTTTCGTGATGATATTGGTGTTCAACCCTCGGCAGAGACTTGGGGAAGGATCTCTCGGTGTCTCAAATCAAGATGAACACTTACGAGTGTTGACGTCGGTTTTGGCTCTGGTCGTAAGCCACAACATAAATTCGGCTCAATGTAAACGAAAAGAACGCAAAAAGGAGTCGGTAAACAAATGCAGCAGGGTCGTTAACAACGTTTTGTCAACACCGCACTCGATGCCGTGTTTGGTAAACGACAAACTTAGCAGTAACGATGTCATAGAGGGATTGTCACGGAATGCACTCGGGTGCCTCTTCCGGGACAACTATATAAGATCACTTGAGCAACCGAATTGCCAGCTTCGGTTACTTGTATCCTTTTGCGGGAACATGGCCCATTGGTGTAGTGGTTCAATGCTGGTCCGTGACAGGGATCGTACCCGGACTCGAGAGGAAAATTCATTCCAATGCAGAAGGAGTTGACGTTCGCGCTTGAAGTGCACTAATATAAGAACTCTCGCAGGTTCGCGATGGAGGAAGATTTGAAAGACCAGCATCGTCACTTCCCTTCCGACTGAGTTCCGTCATTCCAGATGTACGGTGTACCCAACTCAAACACTTCACTCCCAATCAACTCCCCAGTTCTCCAGTCTTTCCAGCACCCTCACCAAACCCAAAACTCCAAACCTAAAATGCACCTTTCAACCCTCCTCATGACTCTCACGACCCTCGGCCTGACCACTCTCACCTCCGCCGCCGCCCTTGACACCACTACTTCTGCTTCCACAAGCCGCACAAATTCCGGGCTATCCAGCACCTTTTCCGCGTCCATCTCCACCACCACGTCCGCATCCGACTCGACTGGCCCCCAAAGCATCGAAGAATACATCAAAGCAAAACAAGCCCAGATCGCCACTGAAAACAGCAACACCAACAACTCAACCATCTCATACAATGCTACATCCACCAAGCATATCAAGGGAATGAAAGACTTCGAAGTTCCCATGTGTTGTGTGAACGGATGCAAAGTTTGTTCAATGAAGATGTGTGGGAAGGGGGCGAACGGGTGCAATGATTGGCCTGTATGTGCACCTACTTATCCATTCTCCCAATTTTCGACACGCTTCCATCCTTCTTGTTTCTTTGACTTCTGCTTTCTCCCCTTTTTGTCTTGCAGTTCGTTTCACGGAACGGAATGCTTCATGTTCAGAATTTTAGGGAGGCTAACAGAAGATTTAAATACCTAGTTCTACTCGTGCTGCTCAACGATGGTCCTCTGGGATACGGAGAAAAATGTCATGCTGGATGCGTTTACTACTGAGGGGGAGACGGTTGAGATTCAGTACGATTGAGGGGGACAATGGTGTCTGGTGGGTTGCTGGTGATGATAGCTGAGGGAGGTGCCGGGGATGAAAAGGGGTTGTCATACCAGAGTCCAGAAGCCATTCCGTATCATATAACCTATGCAAAGGATTCAATCGATCAATCCAGAAGTACCGATGACATACGAGCTCCAAGCAAAATTACTGCCAATCTGAAGGTACTCCTGTCGAAGTGAGCGGAGTGGACACAGACACGGTGCACGAAGAATGAGTGGTGAACTCATTGATTGAACAAGAAGAGAGAGAACAGAACAAAAAGAGGGTGAATGGCCCTCGATGTATACAAGACTGATCCATGTGCGGATGGAGCAAATGCCGACAACGCTCTTGTCAACTGATCCTTGCCACAACATGCTCTCAATCCAAAAAAAAACCACCAATGGTCATGCTCTACTAGAATGCCTGCCATTCCGTAGCATAGATCCTATAGCCTATGCCAAAGATGCTATCCACTCAATCCAAAAGCGACCCAAGCCATTCAAACTCACTTACAGGTTATGGTGAAAGGCGGGTTTGTCAGGTTGATTGTTGATTGTGACTTCCTCTTCAGTATGGTCCTGGTAGGGACAACGGTGGTAGTGGTGACCGTCTTGATAACCGAAGAATTCGGAGTGGTGGTTGTGGTAATTGTGGTGATGGGCGTGGTTGTGGTCCAGGCTCTGGAGCTGAAGGTGGAGCGACTTGGTGGGTTTCGCTGGACAGGTCGAAGTTGATGGAAGCATCGAATATATAAATGGGCGGATGGGTTCCATCATGTTGATGCTTTGATGGTAATGGTGGTTGGTGGTTGAGTGGAAGATGAGAAGAAGATGCAGAAGATGATGGTAATGAAGAAGAAGAGAAGAAAAATAAACCCGGGGTCGGCGGACCTCTAAGTACCCCAACGGTCCTCCTAGTGAGCCTTCCGAAGAACATGACACCTCTGGTATGTTCTTTCACGCCTGACCTTGTCTCATTGACGCCTTCCAACTGATCAGTCACGGGCATTCTGTCAATTACAACATCCCCAACGCACTCCTGTTGAGGAATTTCCAGTGCGACAGAAGGCGTGTCGCAGTCTTCATTCCCACGGCCCTTCCAAATCACGCGACCGCGGGCGAATGGGACTGTTGAGTCCATGGCCGCTTCACCTGCACAATTCCTCGCCGACATGTGAAAGAGCAGAACAAATGATAGTATTCCCTTCCCTACCCCAACCATTAGCTAACTAGCGAATTCACAACCTAAAAAGCAGTTGCAAAACCAGTGACCTTGTCCCTTCCATCATTCTTCCGATAGAAGTCTGTCGTGCCAGCACTACCCAGTGTTCATTCCCAGTCAGACGCAACGTCCAGCGTCAGACAAAGGGAAAAAAGGAAAGAAAGGAAATAAAAAGCACGCACAGAATTCCACCTCTTGCTAGGGAAGGGATATTGGTGTTAGGTGCCGAAGGCACTAGTCGGCTACGGGTGCTCGATTCCCTTTGTGAGAATCATGCTCCCTGATGCCGAAGCCAGACTCGGAGGGTGCGATACCCAGCCATGTCAGCTCTTACGCCGGCGCCTTCCGTTTCCCCTTCCCCTTCCCATCCCCCTTCTCCTTCTCCACGTCCTCCTTACTCAACCAGGCTGGTCCGCCGCCCCATTTGATCCCGGTTTGGGTCCAGTCAACCTGCAACACTCGGGAACATGAACCTCCTAGGTCCTTGAGCAGTTCCGCCTGTTCGTCTTTGTTGAGCTGCGGACTGTCTATTTTCAGTTGCACAGCCCAATAAGTTTTGAAGTCCCTGATCTAATGTGTAATCGTCAGCTACCAGCCGCTGGTAAAAGGGATGAAACTCAAGGATTCAAGGGCATCCGAGTGTGCGGCAGTACTTACATCCCACGGGGTGCCAGCCTGGGTTGGTGGTCTCTTGGCAAAAAAGAACCGGGCAATTTGACCGCACTGATCACCAGTGTCCAGCAGGTCTCCGCCGTCGTCATACTTTGAGAACAGGTAGGTTGAAGTCGTGTCACTCGGATTGACAACTTGCTCCATTTGTATGACGTCGTCAAATCTTTGGACAGCTTTTTTGTGGTCATCCTCATTCATGCCATATCCAAAGCGGGGCCCCGTCACCATATCACTGCAGACTTCTCCCCAGGATCTCTTGTCAAGAGGCCCATCGAGGGGGGCGATTGAAGCGTTCCTTGGCGTGGGAAGGGGATTCTTCGACATTGTGGATTCGTTAGGTGGTGAACTGAGTGCTGTTTGAGAAACGCGCTGGGAATTGCTTGATGGCTTGGAATATTAAGATTCACCGAGTAAGTGACTGGATGACTGCTGGAACGATTGACTGATCGAACCCAGGCGGATGATGTCTCCTTAAATGTCCATCCAGGCGCCGTCACTCTCGCGCTCATCTTGGGTCCGAATTGACTGAATGACCTGGAGCAAGACGTACGACGTTGGCATGACAAAGGAAGCTGTGCAAGAGCAGGAGAGAGCCAACCTTGAAGTGGAAGAAGACCTCATCGCCAACCGAACTATCATCAATCGCCAACCGGCCTCAGTTACGATGTTGGTTGCTGGCACGGGATCATCGCCGTGGAAGAGACGAGAAGTGTAAAAACATTGCTGATGGAACCGCTGCAGTCGGTAGGCAGGTATAGACGCGGTACCCACAGGAGCGTCAAAGAACAGAAACTGGACGGATGGCCATTCCCGTCACCAGTAATGATAAGTGAGCGGCGCTCACGCCATGTCGAAGTCGCGATTCGAGATCTACCTACATGTTAGCCAAAGTTTTCTGGAGACGAAGGAGGACATGCCTTGGGTGCTAACGGATTGAAAGAACTCGACCGGGCTAGAAACCACATCTATCGATTACGTCCGGTGTTAGTCATCTGTGCCTCCGTGTTCATCCCTTCTGACGTTCTTCATCCCGATGTTCAGTGTCACGCTCACGTCATTGAGTCCTCCGTTTTGTTGTCGTCGAACCGGAAGCGGACTTCGTCGCGACCAACTAGCCGCGAGCTGGGCGGCTGAAGGGCTACATCGCGATCGTTGGTCGTTGATGATGAAGCAGTGAGTCTGCCGCTAGGTGGCCGTGGAAATATATTCAGACATCGGGTAGTTCCTGCTCTTCTGCGTAACAACTTGGCTTCGACATGGCTTCTCATGGGCGTGAAAGGCGTATTTAAAATCGAAGCATCCCAAATGGAGTCCGGTTTAAGTCTTTCCAATCTTCCGCAAGACATGGTGCAGTTTTCTTGCGGCTTCTCAGAACCGAGCGACCTGTTTAGGTTGTCCATCGCCGTTTGCTTTTTACACACACTCGGCAAAAACGTGTGGTAGCGAGCCGCCATGTCGACCAACGAGCCGGTCGGAGGTGAGGGCAAACATCAACGTAGATGCCAATCGGCGGCCAAGTAGACGAAAGCAAGCCGCTCCGCGCACGAACCATCGCGTGGTTGCCCTCTCAGTGATATTCGCGGGAAGTGTACATTGTACCTGATGGTGTGATGCTCTCGACCCATGTTGGCCACCGGAATCGTTCTGGCGGACGACCAACGAAGGGTGGCAGACGGAATAGCGCGGCTTCGACGATCGCGTCATGAACGTCGATGAAGTAGTGTGGTCAAATGAGCGCTTGTTTCATAGATGGGCAAGTAGCAGATGAGTCTGAATCATCAAGTATGAGTTGAGTGAAGAGTGAGTGACTATGTCGAACAAAGGGGTATTGAAGGTTTGGGTTAGGTGTTTTAAAACTGCCTGTTCAAGAGAGAGATAGTGGGCCCATTGACACTGTAGGTGTAGAAACCAGGTTGATCGAGGCCCTCATGGCGACATATTCATTGAGTGTCCCTCCCACGATGACTTTTCTTGGAAACCTCGTGTTGGTGACGAGGAGTGTGTGCCGAGCATTCTGATAGGTCGTAGGGACGGCAAGGACTTGGCGCGGCTGTTTCACGACCGAAATGGGCTATATTGAATTGTGAAGCGTTCAAAGTCACAGGGCCAGTGGCAGAGATTGTGCGGATCGTTGGTTCGGATCTTGTAGCGGCCTCAGTGGTTGCGCAATATCTTGTAGAGCTGGCCCACTTTGCGGCATCAGTAGGCGTGGAGATGTAGTCCACCACAATTAAGTATTCTTGGCGGGCCCCACATCCCCGCGTCAGACGAGAGCCTAGAAGGACGTCAGCGTTCCATAAGCGATTTTGGATTTTTGCCTCTGCCACTAAAATTCACAGTCCCCTTCGACTCTCGACACAGCTTCGACCACCATCGACTCACCATACACCTACGTTACTCTCGAGTCGTCCACGAAGCCCAACATGTCCAAGTCCAAGAAGACGGCGGCCAAGCGCAAGCAGAATGTCGAATCGACCGAGGCGTCGGCCAAGCGAGTAAAGACGGCCGCCGGCGCTCTGCCCTCCCCTCCGGCCGAATCCGGACCCGAAGTCGACCGATTCGAACCCAAGAGCATCGCGACAGTAGTTTCGGAGGAAGAGTTGGAAGTCACAGTCGATACCCTTCGTACATTGGCCGAGAACCCTGCCATCATCAAGTCCAAGGCGTGCAAGGAACTGCGCTCCGTCGTCTACGACTTCAGACAAGCCTGCACCACGGGCATCAACTCCAGCTCCGACGCCAACCTTACCGCAAAGGTCTCGGGCTTCCTGGCCGACGGCAAGCTTGTTGATGCCCTTGTTACACTGGCCGAGATGCGCATTCGTGGCGACATCCCCAGGCTAGGCGCTTTGTGCCGCTGGGTCAGAGATCTCGACATTACCAGCGGACTGTCGCAAACCGAAACTACCAACAGACAAAGTCGACCCGAGCTGCTCAGGATCATGGACGCCATTCTGAGAGCCACCGGACAGCCGATTGATGCTTCTGGACTTGGGGACTCGTCATCAACAACATGGACAGGACCCATTGCGCTTCAGAACATGTGGGATATTCGAGAGCCATCAACAACCCCATTTCCCATGCGGCAATCCGTTCTAGACGGCACATTATTCTCGGTATGCCCACCGAATGTTAAGGACTTGTTCAAAGCCATTGAGACCACTCCCGGTCCTCAACGAAAGCCACCCAACCTCCACCCGGCTGTCCTTCACCTCAGCAACGAAGGTGCCGTCCCGCTATCTCCCACTCCCCCGACCATTACCAAGCACCAACACCCCATCGTTCCCTCCCTATCTATCCTAAAGGACGTCCTCTCGCCTGCCGAGTGCAAGTCCATCATTGCCGCCACCGAGTCCGTCGGCTACCTCCCCGACGCACCCATCAAGGAAGACGGTTCTGAGTCCAGCATCCTCGCCCACAACGTCTACTGGATCGTCGACCAAGCCTTCCACGATGCTCTCTGGGAGCGTGTCCGCCCTTTCATGCCCACTCAGGATGCGGGCAGGAAGGCGCGGGGCATCAACCGTCGCTTCAGAGTCTACCGCTACGTCCCCGGAGCCGAGTATCGCTGCCACTTTGACGGCGCCTGGCCTCCCTCTGGCATTCACCCTACTACGGGCAAGTACCTGTACGATGCCTCGCCGGCGGACAAGAAGCAGTCGAGCCTGTTCACCTTCCTCATGTACTTGAATGACGAGTTCGAGGGCGGCGAGACGACCTTCTTTACTCCGAGCGTACGTGACGGTGTCATGAATGCTCATCCGGTGAGGCCGGTTATGGGCTCGGTGGCGGTGTTCCCACATGGCGAGAACCATGGCGCGCTGTTGCATGAGGGCACTGGTGTTAGGAAGGGTGCCAAGTACATCATTAGGACGGATGTGGAGTTCGATGTCGATGCTGGACGGGAGGACTGATGTGTTTGACGTGACCTTGCTTTGGGCTGTGTATTTTGTCCGAGGTTTCAATATACCGTTTACCGTTACCATACGCTATCAACCGACTACAGCTTAAAGTCCCTTCGGCCCACGTCTTAAAGGAATCGAGATGCTTCGCTAGACACTATAACTTGGTCTATACAACAACAAAAAACATGTAACCAACCCCTTCGCTTCTCCGCTCCTCTTCGACCTCAGGGATTCTGCTCACATCGGACGACAGTCAGTCTTTAGACCAGAGTTAAACTCTGGAGGCCACCCCGCAAGCTGTGAAGGCCACTCACGCTCCGCACGACACTCAGTCTCCGATTTCCGATTCCGTAGAAGGAGTCAACACCACTTCATCGTCACTAGAGGTATCATCGTCACCGTCAGCGTTATTGCCATGCTCCCACGTCTCCTCTTCCATACTCCAATAGGCACTGTCGTAGTCCTTGTCACTTCGTACCTCCTTTGCCATTTCATCCTGCACGCTTGTCACGCTTGTTTCCACGCTGTCTTCCACCTCGTCTTCCACGCCATTTGTCGTATCATCGCTCTCGCCATTCTCCACAGACTCCTCATGTCCAGTCCCATTTTGATGGCCTCCGTCATAGCACTCCTTTTTACTCCCCGTCTGCTTATCATACCATCGTTGCTCGACAATCTGGTGATGGTAGGCATAGTTGAAAGCCCATATATCAGCGTTCACTACCCGCAAACGGCGAGAAAAAGCATCAGCATATATCCCCAACTGACCCACGTCGCACGGGGCACACCACACGACCCCATCTCAGCATGTTTGTGACTCACCTTTCCTAACCTCCTCATAAACCTCCTCCGTCCTCCTCCTCAACTCCTGCGTCTCCATATCCTCCGGCTCACCCCCCAACCTCCCAAATGGATCCCTCGTCCAAGTCTGCGTCATAGCCGCGGCCAAGTACCACAGCGCCCACGGCTCATCGAACCCCGGTTCTGCCGCGAAAATCGGTGGGCCGCAAATATTTCGCAGAGTCTCCATGATGACGAGCAAGTTGTTGACGCCCTTCATCGGCCATTCGTCGAGGAGGATGGGGGTATACTCTGGGTGCGGGTGGAGGAAGTACTCCCATGATGCGATTAGGAGGGGGGTGTTGAGACGGAGGCGCCGGATGAGGTCGAAGGATAGGTGGAGGTTGGCCATGCGGAGGGCGAAGTTGTGGCGCGAGATGGGGTCGGGGAGGAGGGAGGCGGGGAGGTGGTAGATGTGGAATTCCATTTTTGGTAGGTTGGTCGGTGGTGATAAATGGCGATAGATGGAGTAAGGATATGGGAGATGGGCGCGCTGGTATCCAAGATGCTGTTCCAAAAATGTGGTGGGTGGATTGGAAAGGATGCGTGAGCAAGAGGAGGGATTCAGTTCTCAAATCTTCGGACTCACAAGGTGAACTGCTTCTTCTCGACAATCCCAGATCTTCCACTTGACGTTTGTTAAGAGCAATCCTGCGAGAAAGACTTCAAATCAAAATAAGGGAAGGGGCATTCTTATCAACGCCTCAGGGGTGACGGGGGAGAGCTGAAAGTTCCAAGACCAACTCTCGTGATAGACCTCTGGAAGCCCAAAGGCGAGATGTCGTAAGTATGCAACCCCCTATTTCACAGCAAACAAACCCACCGATTCAATCACCATATCCCTATCGTTCTTCGCTGACAGACACCATCTTGACAAAGGCATCAACTAAGCTCGCGGAGAAGCATACCATGATATCGAAGCACCGATTTGTTTCCGTGATCCCACGTGTCTGCCGCTGTCTTCTTTCCCCGGATCACGGTGCTATTTGCCCGTTCGCTATTTGCAGGCACTACCTCCAAATCGCACATTCCTGTACATCCACACCAGACCTTGGCATTGAACCTTCCAATTACCAACCCCAACCAACATGGGAGATCACACATCCATCCATCATATTCATCCATCGCAATTAACCATTTTCAAAAGCTACTCGCCACAGCTTGAATCGCCTGTCTACCCTGACCTGACCTGACCTTTGGCGCAAGCTATGTATCATCTCATTCGATCGAGCCTGACCGGAGCTGGAGTGCGGTAAAACCCCATTCCAAAGCTGGTCAGCTGGTCAGTGCCTGGTCAGTGGTCAGCGGCGACCTTGTATATATCTCCATTTACCCCGGATTTTCCCTCCCATCCATGCTGCTCCCACGTTTTTCTAAATACAAGTGTGTCGGCTCAACTTCAAGCAAGAGCAAGGTTGAGCCGTTGAAGTGATGATGGCCGCCAGCAATCAACGGTTCGGTAAATTTCCCCAAACTGCCCCTGGCGAGACGGAACTGGGCCACACGCGCCCACTGACCTCCAACCAGTTGGGAACGTCAAGACGGCTGGCTGCCCGGGAATGGGGAAGATCGGATGAGTGATAGAAGCCAGGGCAGGCACGGTACTTACTGGTCTTCGGCAAAGCGACAAGTGGAACTAGAGCGACACACACCTCGTGCCGGTTGGGGAACCATGGTGGTGGATGAGTTGAGTGTGTACTGCGTAGACACTACCTCTACCGGGCGCCAAGTTGATGTCTGATTATGCATGTTTTCCTGGGGAGAAAGTGATCATCATCTTGGCAAACGGTAGAGAACGAACAGGATTTGCGACCTGCCCGCTTGTCTGTCTGAGCTTGCCCTGAATATCACGTTCAGATGATCAAAGATGATCAAGATGATCACTTCAGAGCAGTCAAGATCGTCATCAACCATTGGGATACGACAATATGTTCCGTTTATACCCCATAGTATACCACATAGTAGTGGTACACTATACATATAGTGCTGTCCACCTCTATTATCAGTCCTCTCATACAACCGTAGGTACTGTGTGGGAGGTAGTCCGTTTTAGCTTTTCAACATTTCCACAACTCCTCTCCGCAATTCCATGCCGTCCCGTCTTTGCATATTCCATTCCGCCTTTCAGTCCGCATTCCATTTCCATCCCATTCCCACACTTATTTGCCAACTCCTCACACCCTTTACACTTTTGCACAGCGGGCGGGAGTCGGGACTCATGCAGCACTGACACCTGCATGCAGGTCCGCACATCCGCCCACATTTGAACCGCAAAAACCGGTACATAAACCCGTTGGTCATGCAGGGCCGTTAGCAAACCTACAAGTAAACCTGCATAATGATTGCATCCTGCAGTTAGTTCACTGCATTGCACGCGCTTGTTGTGCCGTCCGCTGCACAAGCAGAAGTTCGGGTACCTGGCACCCGACGGCATAGCGGCATTCCACTGCAATCCATGTTGCAATTGGAAAACGTTTTGCTTGGAAGCCTGGCCTGGAGGTGTTCGTTCCACTGACTGCAGTTTCCTTCCGCCGACGGAAGTCGACACCGTCCCAGCTGGAACGGAAGTGCATGAACCATCCATCCAAACTGTTCGAACCATGCGTCGACACGGCCCGGCGGGGACCACGGAATGGTTGGTTGGGACCACGGAGGTCTCGTAAGGCGTAATCATCATCTTTCTTCTGTCGTTCCGTTTTACTAAAAAGGCCATGTGGAAGTTGGGTGGGTAGGTATGGGACTGTGTGGGAGATGGGACTGGGAGATGGGATGCAACGCTGCTTCTTTAACCGGTAGCTTTACCGGTGTACCGTTCGACCGGGCAGCCTTAACCCATGAATTCAAGGCCCCAAGGTCCCAAGGCTCCAAGGTCCCAAGGTCTCATGGACTTGTTGACACGACACTGCACCATACGTCGAGACGCACGTCAAGCAAGTGATATGTAAAACGGAGGAGGATCATCGCCATGGCATGGCAGAGTTACATACAGTTTTACCCCTAGCAATACGACCGACCGTTCGCTGACCCAGGTGCCAGCGAGCGACCAAGTGACCGGTGACCGGTGACAGGGGGGAATGAACGGCCATCAATTTCCATTCCTTCTTCGGCCCTTCCATAGGCCTTCCAGAAGGATTCCTGCAGCCGTAACGGCAGCGTGTTTGATGTTTGATGTGCTTCCATGACAAGAAGCTCCACAGTGACGCCGAGGGATCGGTGCTGCCCTGCTGATTAGCGCAGCCTGCATAGGCACTGACGGGAATGCCATGTTTCCAAACTTGGAGACAGACAGAGGACCGTTTCGTTCGTTACACTAGCCTTGTCGCGTCGCCCTGTCGTATCGCCCTATTGCTGATGGAGTCCGCGGGTCCGTAGTGTAGTGTATGTAGAGTCCGTATCGAAAAAAAAGGCTGTTGTGTCAATGCGTGTGTGTGTGTCATTTTGCCAGCGTTGTATCCAGGAGATTGGGGAAATGGTTTGTGGTGTTTGGGTTATTAAACGGTCCCCAGTTTTTTTTCTCTTCCTTCTGTTTTTGGATTTGAGACTGAGGGAAGCGTTTTGACCTCTTCTTCTTCTTCTGGGGGGAAATGAAACGACCAAACTTTTTTACTGTTATCTCAAATGACGAGTCGCCTACCTAGACTACTGGCCCCGTTGCAACCCGCGGAATTGATACCGTCGTTTCTTCCATGATTTCCATCTTGCTTTTCTTCAGATTTATCACAAACCCAAAAGTGATAACCGAATACAGCAAACTGTCGGGATCCGTTCCCCGGTTGGTTGGTGTTTCTCGCTGTTCCTTCCTTGCTTCTTTCTATGAGCAACCTTGACTTGACCATGAACACTCACTTAACACCGTTCGGCCAAGAGAGGTATGTGAGGTGTTGGCTCGTTCGAAACATCGGGCCATCCGGGTGGGAATTTAGCGATGCCCCCATCTCTGCCCCATCGGGCAGTGCTAGTCGGTACCTGCAGTAGCGTCGCTCTAGGCGTGCAACTCCACAGGCCACGAGGACGTCCCAGACTAGACTACCAGGTCCGGTTTGGTTGTGTCCCGGCAGCGTTCATCATAACCTTGACAACCTTGTTGACAAGCCTTGGAACACTTCTGGAAGAAGTGTAAGAGAACCGAAGAACGAAACCGTGCCAGTCCAGGTCTCAGGTGTTCGCTGCCGGGTTTGTCCTACCTACCACTCCGTTCGCCTGTCATTTTGACCAGTCATCTTTAGTCGCTTCTGTTTGCCGACATGGCATGGCATGGCATGGCATGGCATCGCCGTTCCCCCGTATCGTAACCGTTAGGCGTTAGAGTGAAATTCGATATTAGACCAGGGTTGAGGACCGTGGGATGTTTTGGGATATTAGACCGGGGTTGAGACCGTGGGAAGTTTTGGGAACCTGGTCTGGTTCCCCGGCAAAATGAACAAGGATGGATGGCAAGGATGAAGGAAAGGCCGGCGCGGGTTTCTCAGCTTCGATTACTTCTTCCTTTGCTTATTCTGTGCTTCTTCGTGATTCTAGCCTCTTTCCCCTTTTGGGTTCCTTGTTAAATTGTCCCTCCTTCCGTTTTGGAAGGCCGAACGAAAGGCGTTTTGGAATTGGCACTCTTTTTTTTTCCCTGGGCTGGGCTAGGCTAGTGTGGTTTCGTAGGGATTAGACTAGTTTGCGGCAGTGTTGCTTTTTTTCAATGTTACCCCCGACCCTGGCTGTTTGGGCTTCGATTGTTCCATTTCGAATTCGTTGTTGATGTCGTGAATCATCCAAAGTCCAAAGTGAAGCCATCCAATGTCGGAAAGGTCCCGGCAAGAAGACGATAATTGTTAGGCAAGATAGAACCGAACGAAGCGAAGACGGGACGTACGCTAATCAACATCAGCCAGTCAGTCAGTCAGTCAAGTCAGTCTTCTTTTTTTCGTCAAGCGAAGCGGGTCCGAACACCATCATGATTTGAACATCAGCTGCTTTTTTTTTTTCCTCGTCGGGAACTGCTCCCCCTGCCTTGCCTTGCATTGCCTTATTTCCTTTCCACTTCCCCCTACGGATCATACGTGATCCCATCGCGATGAGCGACGACCACCACCAGGACCCTAATCCATTTCACAAGGAAAACGCCGTGAGTTCACATATGCCCCGGCCCCGGTCCCGAGGCGCACCTTCCATTGCCTGGCAAGTGGACAAGTGGGGGCCGGAATCGCCTCACCCGACCTCACCAGGCTCACGCAACACGCGTCCGGTTGTCTTCCCCGGGCCTTATCCCCTTGTCGCCGGCGCCGTTAAGCTCAAAGCTCAAAGCCAACCCGGTGCTTGATTGACCAAAAGGGGGCCTTCCCCGAAGCCTTGTCTGTCTGTTCTGTCTCAAGCAAGCCCGCTCGGTGACCCCCGATTACCCCCAGCGACTGGACCCTGGACCCCCGATGTAAAGCCAGCCAAAGCCAGCCTCAGACGCAGGTTTGACTACCTAGTATTTGACGCGTGTCAAACAAGGATCCTTTTGATGGGATGGGAGTATGTATGGGACCGAGCCGGGCAGGGCACGCATATCCACCGGAAGCCCGAACGGACGGACACGAACAGGGCCCGAGAGGGACATGTTGTGCTGGCTGGGGCTGGGAGAAAAAAGGGTTCTGGAAGAAGGAAACGGGTGCGGGAGAAGGAGTGAAGCAAATGCAGGACGGTGCATGGAAGGGGGCGCGGGGGTCCTCGTCCTTAATCCACTTCCACGCTACGTTGAGCTATCACAAACAAAACCCTTGATCCATTTCTGACAACCTAAGTCAGGAACAAACCGTGGAAGTTCCTTACCTAACTTCAAGCCCATTGAAGGCAAAAACGGAGGGAAAACATAACAGCATGCGCGAGCGTTTGGCCTTTGACGTATGTAGCCCCCAAATGCGTGGGATAGAGGATGGGGGATGGGGTTTGGTGATGATGAACTCCCCTCCATCCCCCATATATCCCGTTTGGGAATGGCTTCAATCGATATAAAACGTTTGCACTCGTGTTTGATGATCGTAATTGTAACCCCCCTATTCGAATCCGTTAGTTTAACGTTTTGATTGTCGCGAAAAGGGAGGTAGATGCTACCTACCTACCTACCTCTACTTGTTTCGTGGTGTAGGGTTTGTAGCTTCTCTCATGTTTGTTTGCATGATCATAGAGATATTGTAGTGATGATGGTGACAAATTAGTTGTGATTAACTAGGTTGTTATATTCGCGATCCTGAGTACTTCTCATAGCATTACTTCTTTGATGTACATAGTCGTCGATTCTGCTTGATGGTTTAAGGGCTGCGGCCACGGGGGTTTCCCTCCAGCGTGCGAGTATCGATCGGTAAGATTGACATCGAGAATCAGGCGTGTTGATCGATTGATTCCATCCCCCTTCCATCCCACTTTCTTTCCTTGCTTTTTCCTCTTCCTCTTTCAAGTCGCCCCCAATATCCAATCCTCTCGTTTGGTGATTTGTTGAGTTCGTGTTAAAAAAGTTTGGTGCGCTGGCTCACTGGATTTCATATATCACTTTGGGGGCCGTTAAGCAAACACAACCAATATCAACAACGCCAGTTGAGAGTTGATAGGTCATAGTCAACACCTTTCAACTCACAAGGCCTTCCTTACCTTGCAAACCATGTTAAAGCCTCGCTGTCCTTAACCATGTGGCTTTACCCGCGCGCACATGCACCACGCACGGCAACGCCGCAAATTGTTGAGTTGCTGCTGACTGACTGACTGACAAGCGTCCTTCTTTGCAAGCCACGATAGCCATGCCATGCCATGCTTCATCTTTCACAACGATAACGGTTATAGCGCCACCACGTACCGTTAGCCGTTTTTAAACTGTCGTTTGGTATCGTGTGGTGTGTAAAAAAAGTGGAAGTGGAAGTAGTCAACTCGAACTGCATGGTCTTTTCCCACGCACGCAATGTCTCGTTCACCACGATGATGTACTCATCCCACTGCATTATCGGCCGTTGTCAAAGTGCGCCACAGTGGCAATGGTCTATCTAGCCTCTCGAGCTGTTAAGGTTCCCTCACGTTGGCTCCTCGTGAAGTGGCACTCACAGGCTCTCTCTCGTCAGTAATCAAAGTAAACTGGAACGTGGCTTGACCGGACCGTTGTCTGTTAGTTGTCAGTCAATCAATATAGAGTTCAACTGCCGGCCGATCGCATCGAGTGAGTAAGTCAGTGAGTGGTCTTACGAGCGCCTCAATCCTGATATGTAATGTGGTATATGAGTCCCGTCTCGCGTGGTGGACGTGAAAGTCCCCAGTGCCATGAACCCATAACAGTCTGTTTACGTAGGGCAGTGAACGGCTTTGACTCAGCCATTTCTCATCCCAGTTCACGCCCACCTGTCATAATCATGTCAGTTAGCCTTCCCGTCGAGTGAGTGCGGGTGCACAGAGACAAACTGATAAGTGTCAGTCAGTCAGTCCATGTCAGCATGGCAACCGGCGAGACTGGCGGCTGGCGGCTGAGGTGCCTGATGGTTGATGGTTCGTGGGGGTCTCGCCAGTTGTTACCTCTACTGTCGTTTGTAACAGGGGGGGGGGAGCTTGAAGCAGTTGGGTGATGCGGCGTTCCGGCCATCTGTCAGTTATTTATGAAGACAGCTGCGGTTCGGCTATGCTTGTCTCAGTCAGTGGTAAGTCTTGCAAGTCTGAGACAACAAGGACACAACTAAGGCACGCCAGGTCGCTAGCGGCCAACCCATTTAGAGGATTACTGTTTTGGAATACTCTATTTGTTATGTCCGTATCCCTAAGTCAGTCAAAGAGACTATCAGTCAACTTCCCTCTTGATAGCCCTCCTGCTTGTGGTCGGACAAGTGGTGAAGATTAAACCTCCGTGATAAAATGACTGGTCAACATACGCGTGAAGGATGACAGGAGGTAAAACCTACCGATGTCGTGCACCGTAGACTGACTGACTGACGGAGGGAATACAAAACCGCAAATGCGGTGCTTAACTCAGCATAGGTAGGGCAAACTGTGCGCGGAGTAATTCCGGGTTGATCCAGATGTATGGATTTGCCGTTACGTCCGCTCGGCTGCTCTTTTTAGATTATGAATGTCTCTCTTCCCCAGAATATGGCAACATCTGAGATTCGGAGATCATGCCGTCTCACATCCATCCGATCTTATGTACGATCCGTAGGTGTGAGGCAGGGCAGACCTTACCTGATGGATACAGCGATGAAGTTGACTGCTAGGCAGTGTACTTTGATCTCTTTGATATCGAACCTGCCCTCTGAAAGACACATAGTCGGTACTGGACCCTGGAAAGTACCTCTAAGGTAGTATCAGCTTAGTTCCTGAGGTATTTCCCACTCGAGATGACTTTCGACGTTGTGGTCAAGGGGTATGCTCTGTCTGGACATCTGGTGCTATCCCCAACCCCTGAACAGCCATCAAGATAGTCTATCGCCAACACCATAACACAAACAACATCAAGATCATCATCATCAAAAGGAAAGTCAGTCTGTAATGAGGCCAACAGCAGTCACATGATCCAAGGCGAATGCATCCCCGGAAAAGAAAATCTGGGGGCCCAGATTATCAGGCCGCTGTCTTCTTTTCTTCTTTCTTTTCGATTTCTTCTCCGCGGTCACTAGTCACTAGCTGAGCCAGGGTCATGGGCAGATGGATTTCCCATTGGCAACTAACCGCCCGGGGCGCGCCAGCCGAGTGACGATCATCGATGCGCTATTTGCCCTGCTGCCCTAGCACCAACGGGGAGATTCATCACAGTGTGTCTGTCTGTGTCCAATGCCACTTGGCGCATTCAATGCGAATGACGGGCCTCAATGTTTGTTCCACTCGTCACATTTTGCTTGAATTTGATCACTTGGTTTTGGGTCTGGAGCATCTGGGCTGATAAAACCCTCCATTTCGTGCAGGGAAGCAAAGGCAAAAGAGGAATACTCCAAACGGAAAGTGAAGCGACCAACTTAGCCTTTGACTGGCCCGAGCCGTCGCGGCCCTGAACCCGTCGCGTTGGGTGTTTGGGTAATCATGGTCTGTGACTCATCCATGTGTGATTCAGTTTGTACGGTGATTGATTGATAAGAAAGGGCAACATTGACAGCCAAGCTATTCGAGGATCAAGCAAGATTTCCGCTGTAGCAATCAATCAAGCACTCGTCATCACATTTGCCTCTCTTCGTGCGTGTTTCAGGAGAGCAAGCAAAAACTTGATCCAAGGGCTTCCAGCCAGCTGGGCTGACGGGGCTCAGTCAGTGTGCCGGGCCCGACATTGGTTGAGTGAAATGAGCGTGTGTAGTGCGAGCGGCCGGCGGTCCGCTCGTCATTGTGCTTTGTCGGGTACCAGACTTT
Source organism: Neurospora sp. FGSC 26625 (assembly GCA_009805435.1). Classification (NCBI taxonomy): domain Eukaryota; kingdom Fungi; phylum Ascomycota; class Sordariomycetes; order Sordariales; family Sordariaceae; genus Neurospora; species Neurospora sp. FGSC 26625. The sequence continues at coordinate 23,472 of RAOR01000214.1, forward strand.
ACCCATGTTAACGACGGGGAGCGTTGAGGGAACGCTAATGCAGGAACACATTTACAACCCTTGCTAGAAAAGGCATTCCCGTCCCGCTCACTCGGTGCCCTGGGGCGTGCGTGTGTGCATGCGAGCTTGCCGTTTCGTAGCACGGCCTGTTCCCCTTTTTGGTACTGCTGCAAGGCACCAAGGCCGGGTTCCCAGGTTGAACTATGACGGAGGGTTGGCACCTTTTCTGGCATCGGGCTTGTATGTCGGTACCTTGGTTGGCCTCCTCCCGTGGCCGAGCTTAGCCAGGCCAGGTACAAGACGCGGGACGGAGGGATCCGAGACGTTTACGGATGGCCGTCTCAGAGGAGGGACAGGACCAAGTACATAGTACATCACTAGCCACCGTTCTGTTTCCCTTGTGTTTGCAATGTCTCACAACTTCTCAGCCTTTCCGTCCCACTAGCAGTCTCAGCACGGGGGGCCAAAACATCACTTACCTAGGCTGCCACAACGGCGGCACTCCGTATTGTCCGGTCCTACTTAGCCTCAGATCAACTGTCCGGTTGAAGCGGATCCCCAGGTACAACATCGCAGTAGTCAGGCATGATGAGGCTCAGCATCTGCAACACACGCTGAGGATAGGTAGACCGGATCTGTTCCCCGGGTTGTCGCTTCGGCCTTCTGAATGCAATCCTCAAGGTTAATCCGTGGTGCCGCCATCGCCTTCCACTTGTGCATCGTCTTGCCGCCGCATTTGTCTGCCTAGGCTTCCGGCTTTCCGTCGGGTCGTCCCTAACCGCGAACCCATCTATCCTCTGAAAAAGGTGACTGTGCTGATTGACACCCAAAGCATGAGTGTACACCAAATGGGCAATTTGCGATTATGAGAGCGCGCGGAAGTGTGATTTTGGGTTAGGTTTCTTTTCGTGGGGCTATTTCTGGCAGAAAAAGCCCATGGCATCCCGGCGAATAGGCGTTGAGATCGAGGGAGGGGTAGTGGTAGGAAGGACTATGCAGTTTCTGTGCCGTTTCGTCAGTATCTGCAACCAAATGCAGCAATGTAGCTACAAAGTCATGTAAGTAATCTTGGGGTACCTTTCGTGTCTTGGCCTCCTCCAATCCATATCCATAGACCTTATTCAGCGACGATGTTCCGTCAGTGCCGTGAATGGTCATGGGCCGTAGGGCATCACGGCAAAGCCCACGATGATGCAGTGGGGGCCTGGAAAACAAGATGGCTCCCTCCAAAGCGTCTCTTCTGAAGTCGCCCTCGATATTGTTGCTGAAGCGCGGCCCTGCATGATGTCAGTTCCAGATATTCGACACCTTCAAGGGAACCTCGGGCAAGAGCATGGGGGTAATGAAGGCCCCGCGACACACAACACCCGGGACCTTGCAACCCCCGAAAGTGTATTGCATCGCACAACAGCACCTATTTCAAGGTCTAATAGCCATATCGCCCCAAAACAAAGAAAATGGATTGCTTAGGATACGACGAACTGGCAACACAACTGTGTTCCCCGCACCCTTGCTGAACTTGACAAGTGCTGGTAGCCTTGCCTGTGTTCGCTCCAATGTCTCAGGTTGTAGCCGTACGAAACCGTGGCATTGCGCTGTATGCTCCATCGCTCCGTTATTTCACTTGGCGCAGCGTCGTCTTGGTCAGCCAAAGTGACTTTGAACATCCCCGTGTTACCTGCTACGCATGTCAGGCTTGCGGGCGGACAGTCCCATTCGGTGGGCTGTGGGAAACTCAGGCGGCGTGGTCGCGGGAAATAGTACTCGGGCCTTTTCCATCCACCTATCCAACTTCCAGGAATACCTGCGCAGCCAGGATAGTGTATGTCATAGGAGGGCGATTACTTGAATCCACGTGCTGGTAAGGCAACCCAATACCACAGAACATGGAGTTCTGGAAATATTCGACTGCAGCACCTGGGCTAGACGCAATGCTATTCGACAAGGTATTCTGTAGCTCATGGTCTGTAAAGTACCGTGGGTAGATTGCAGTACAGAGGCCAATGCGGGAGGCAAGTGAACTGCCGCTGCCTGCTCAAACATGAGGCTTACTGCATGTCCGTCATCTCCTGCTGCGCAAGAGCGGCCGTGAATCTGTGCGTAATCATTAGACCTAGTACGCAGCTACCAAATCGCAAGGAAGATAAGGAGAGAGTCCACGATACATACCCAGGGCTGAGCGCCATCAACTCTACCATTGGCATCCAACCTCGTCCGAGACACCGCGAGCTTCAGGTCAAATTCCCAGGAAGGCAATTATTCGTATTCAGCGCATATCCCATACGTACTTAGCTGGATTACCCCGAGAGGGGGCCCCGCTCGCTCGGGTTGTCGTGTGGCTGTCAGTTCCCGCAACGCGGCATGTCGGGCGCGGGTATATTATATTGAAAAGTGAAGACCCGTAGCAATTGTTCACCATGTTACATTTGTGCTTGAGTTGCTGTCTCGGAAACCTGGGGTAGACAGTCGTGTGTCTTCGGAACAAACTCATATGCATGCGCACCGAGGGTTCGTCACGAGGATGAGGTACGATATGAGACGAGAGCTGTGATATAGTCAGCTACCCGAGCAGGTGTTCCTCGTTAGGTATGTTCCGCTGTCGTACGGCATCCGAGTTTTACTGCGGATCCGTTGATCCGTCCAACCTTGAGGACGTGCAAGAACAACAACTGGCCGAGTTTTCATCCAACAGGCCGTCTTTCAGCTCTTGACTTTATAAGAAATAAGAGTGGTCTTGAAGACAAACGCGCAAACCGCGCTTCCTACGCAGGCCGTGTTGTTTCTGCAACAAGGTCTTACGGGGTACCGTCTCCGGTTCCCGTTGCCTATCATGCGGGAAAAAGCTTGAAGACCCTGGACCCTGCCACTACCGCGTTGCTGGCTGGGCGCTACTGTACAGTCATGCGAGTTTTGTAGTCGCGATAGCTTTGTGTCGCCAGCTAGAGCTGGTTTGGATAAGCGGCGTCGACTCTGTTGGCTTTGTTTTTGCCATCTTGACGGCGACTGGTTTGTTGTCTCTCACCTTGCGAGTAAGTGCGTCGCATTGCATCCATCTCGTCTCATCGGCTGTTGGGCACCGCTTGGAGCGGCAGACTGGCTGGTTTCGATGTGCGTTTTTCTCTGTTGACCGAGCAATTACTGGTCAAGGTGGGGACGGTGAAGTGGTTGCAGATCGAGGCCATTCCTCTTTTGTGCTCTGACGGCTTAGCACTGCTGAATGTGTGGTCCAGCAGCCCTTGTTGCACAGATCGCCGCATCGCTGCCATGCTGAAACCGTATTAGCACCATCGTCACTCTGTGTTTAGGCCACACGGGAGATCAGATTAGCGAAGATCCTCGGTTTCTGGGCATCTTAAAGTGCTTAACAAGATTGATTCATCAGTGTCCCTGCGTTTCGAGGAGCTTCAATAACATGTCTACGTAGTACCCGCTGCGACTGTCCGGGTAGCGATATAATATGAAATAAACGCTAGACGCGTCAGTGAAGGTTAATCGTAACAACATACCTCAGGTGTGAAGAATCCTGAAAACGGAGCGTGATACCGGCAGCAACGCTCCGGGTACAATCCGGGCAGCTGGGTGGACACAGTGTGGCCTTTCAATGTGGCCCAACGACTCTGAGGTCGCTTTTCATCTGCCCCGCTGTTAACCAACACAATCACACTAACAGATGTGTCAATATATGCCTTCCGTTCGGACCGCACCGGCGTTATGTTTCAACCACGCAGAGGCATCGTAAACAATCCAGGAGCGTGTTGTTTATGTTTTGGTTCGGTTGTGAAGACTGACACACTGTGGTAGGTGAAGGTTCAGTTTTCTCCCACCTTGGCCCGACCACTACTATGGCCGACCTTTCCTTCGGCCTGCAGCAGCTTTGGACTGACAGCTCACAGCATGCCCACCTATGAAATCAAGGCTGAGTCATCAAGTGGTAGCCTCTGGTGAACCATATTTTTACCCGGGTAACCGTTCCGGACCTCTGACGAACGGTACGAGGGCGTGGTGGCTGGGGCAAGCGAAACTCGGAGCGTAGTGCAGAGCGAAACTCGCGCAGATTGGACGGCACGATCCGGGGCCGGGGCAACTACGCTCGGCATGCCTATCAGAACATCGGACGGCCGTTTCTGAGGAGCGACACTCGTTGTACGATGCAGGCACACCACGACCCGGAGCACTTTCGCTTTGGTTCAAGTCCAGATCTGCCGTTTTCAGGGTGTCAACAGCGTCATAGCAGCCTGACTTTCTTCAGGCTACAACCCCAGGACTGCAGGAAAGTCCGCCACGTCCGGGGCCGCGAATCTGCAACCGGCAACAAGCCTTGCAAGCTTGGTTCTTGGCCAAGATGACCGTTGTTTTCGAGCCATTTTGCGTGGAGTCTGGTGATGATTTATTCCCAGAGCCAGGAATCTGTAGCCTGTCTCGGGCAACTCTGGCCCATCTCTGTGGATTCGATGGCTCGCTGGGCTTTGTTGGTTTGTGGACTGGAGCAGGACTGGTGTTGTGGCCCAGACTATCCAGGGAGGAACCGGAGAAACTCGCTGACTCGCTGGCCTTGACAAAACGCTCTGCCTACGGCCGAATGAGAAGGAGGAGGCTGGAGGCCGATGGGGACGTTCTGGATATGATGTCCATAGGTGGGCAGGCCTATCTGCAGGCCACCACGGTAGTGCACTGCGGGTGTCCAAGAGTGCGAGGCCGTGGCCACTGGCAATGCAGACGGAGAGAGCACCGATCTGGAGCCAAGTGTAGAAGAGGTCATCAGGGTCTGGCTACCGTGGTCGTGTGGACGAAGGAAAAACGTGGACCAGAGTTAGCCAACACCGAGGGCGACCAGCAGCTTCACTATCGCAAAGTGGGCCTATTATTAGCTGGATATCTGATGCAGTGCCACGAAGCCCAACAAGCACCGAACCAGCACCGAAGAGAGGAAGGCCAGCCCTTGTTTCCCACCTGCCCTAGGAAGAATGCCGCGTATGCAGAGTCCGGGGGGCTTCCTGGTCGTCCGGAGGGGCTCTTGGTTTCCCCAATGGCTCGGCGTTGCTGCACACGTTCCTTTGGTTCCGAGATGCGACAAAGTGCGACGAGATAGCAGCGGACTCCGGGCTGGGCATGTAGTCGCCGGTCATGGAGAAATCGACGGGCAGGAATGGACAAAGCTCTCTGACCGGTGGGACTCGGATGTCCAGATATGGCAATTGGCAGACTGGCGATGGTGTTGTCGAGCTGCAACGCCGCCGTATCGTACCAGTGCCCACCCCCGTAGCAGCTAGAGCAGACTGGGCCGCAGTAGCTCTCCAGGCTAGGCCATAGTCTACGGGTAGTTCGTGGTTAGTACGGGGTAAAGGCTAGCACTAACGGCGGGTCCAGGCAAATCTGAAACTGACACTTGCAAGATGCAGTGCATCTTGCATGTCCACCAACGAAACATGTCCATCGCTCGTGAAGGTGGGTGAATGTGAGAAGGGGACCCAAAATGACGAAAAATGCTGTCCTTTGTGTTTCTTCCTTGTTGAGAAGCTGAATGTGCGGTGCGAGCCGAAGGGAACCAAGGGCACTGCACCCGGAAACCCCAGCCATCGTATAACGTTTTTTGATACATACCTGGAGGTACCTCTGGGCCTGTGATGGCAGACACAATGCCATCGTCCAATGCCCTGAGAGAGTGCAAACTCTGCATCAAGAGTGCAGCGGCATGCCGCACTTCTCTGCACATGTTCATGATGCGGACTCGGGGTTGGCTCAATTGAGAATCAGAGAAAAAAAATTTGTCGAGCGTCCAGGGGCGAAATGATTTTTTTCTCCAATCAAGGCAACCGTGTTTGTAGAGGATGAACTGAGTCGGTCGTGTCGTCGATGGCGGGTGGTGAAGATGGTTGTGGCGGCGGGATGACCGTGTCGGAATCAAGAGCAAGGCGCAGCCATATCATCCATCAGTCAGCGGCTCAGCGCCGGTCCTGTCCCGCTGTCTTGTTCCCATTGTAGGACATATAGGTCCGGCACCCAGAGAAGCCGGACAAATCGAGATGATCTTTTGTTCCTCTCATCCGGCGAACTGCGCATGTGCGTCTGGGAGGTGTAAGTTTCTTTTCTTGACTTCCACTTGATATGCTTGCAAAGATCAAACCATCTGTATCTGTGGGCGCGGTGTGGTGTGTGTGGTGTGTGTGGCTTGTGGCTTTATCAGGGGGGTTCGAGTCCGGATTGGGAGCCGGCAAACGTCAAGACCGAAAGAGGACTTTAGAAAGATGAAACTGGAGGCTGGGCCTGTCAGGAGTCGCTCAGAGGAGCAACTCGGGGTTCGGACCGTCCCTGATATGGACCTTTATGTTCTCCGTATTCCCGGATAGTCTGCCCCTAGTTCCCGATTGAGGCCGATCCGGAGAAAAGCTGGAGCTGTAAAGAGGAGTCAGAGACTGAGAGGCTCCAAAAAGGCTGCAGCCCTACTGCATAGTCCGAGGTCTTTCTTGTCTTATCTTGTCTTGCCAAGCATACTCGGACCAGAGGTGGGAGACGGGAATAAGGTAAGAGACTGGAGCGTCTCCGAAGAGGCCGGAGTTTGTAACGGAAGAGCGGATGGATGAGGTGGAAGACAAGACGGGAGAGGGACGATCGAGAGTCGATCGAATGTCACCATTTGACATGATAATACGGGTCGTCATATCATGGAGAACCGGATTTTCAGGGTCGTGAATTCGTGATGTGTTATTGGGGCGTTGCGAGTCTTAGTGGTGGTAGTGGTGATGCATGTTCCGGTTCCTGGATCAAGTGTGGTGAGGTGTCATTGCACAGAAGGTTGGATTGATGGGCGCCGTTCCCGTGATTCCCAAGAAAAAAAAAAAAAAAGTGTAAAGAGATTCCTCGTACCACGGTAGAAGAAGGAACACGGACCTTTGTTTGAGTGCTGCCTTGAGATTACTTCACTGCGGCTTCCTCCTTTGCGAGTCCATTCAGTTTGTGAAGCGGAAGGCGCGAAAGGAAGGAAGGAAGAGGAAGGCTTGCCGGCCGTGTCCCTTCCGTCCCGGGCCCGAGCGCACGCAAAAGTGACGAACATGACGAGTGCTCCTTCCTCTCTCGACGCCGTGATGACGAGGCTGGCATCAAACCGAAGAAATTTCAGTAAAAATCTTTCATGTGCGGCTGCCGTGTGTGTGTTCACTTTTGTTGTTTGTTCGCAACCTTCATTTCCCAGCCTTATGGCCAATCCAAAGGATGAAACATCCGGAAACAGGTGGGCGTTCACGGCACCGTCCATCGCCCACTGCATCGGGTCCGGATGCCCGTGATTGTAGGCGGGCAATGCGGCCTGTCCACTGGAACATGGCGGGCAATGCGCGGGCTTCCTTCCCAGGCACGCTGCAACCTCTCGTCCGTACCTCTGCCCCTCCTCGAGTGTGCCTTCCACTTTTTACTTTTTCCTCTGTTTTGCATCACGACGGGACCTTTCATCTCAAGACAAACAAAAAAGCAACACACGGATTACTGAACGAATGAACGAACGGATAACGCCCCAACCTCATCACGATCACGCAGGAACAAACCCATTTACCCATTTGCGGCGCAATTCTTTCGGAACAATCGCTGCTTTTCCGACGACCAGACGGGAATTGTTAGGGATGATGTCTTTGGGACTCGCCGTCGCCGACGTCAATCACTAACTAATAAGCGCGACCCCTGTTTTCTGCGGTGGTTCCCGTCGCCCCGTGTTATGACGGCGATGAGGTGCCAATACCCAATATCAAACAGCATCAGCACCAGCCTCACCACCATGGCAAGACACGACGTAAAGCCGGATCCCTTGGCAAATGTAACATTTTCAGACAGGAAAGGAAGTGCAAAGCGCAGGAACATCATCAGTCAGACCACTGAGCTGCACTGCACGCCTGTGATGCACTGCGTACGCAACCACAGAGAAACTCTCTCAAGTCTTTGCCAACCAGCAGCAACCTGATTGCCCAATGTCCCTCTGGATGGCACCCTCCGTGGGCACGTTTGAGGCGATCAAATCAGCTTTACCTAGGAAGGGCCAGGGGCACACTCTGAGTCTGACAGTTTGACACTTGCTTGGCAGCCCCAGACACTGGCTGGCATCAAATGGCAAAAGCTAAAACGGGTGGATGGCAGCCACGGCAGGACAACAACATCGTGGCTCTTCTCGCCGGGAGGGCTGGCTCGCTCGCTGTGTCGCTGGATCTCTCGGGCGTCCGTGCTGCGAGTACCGTGATACCGTTCTGGAGGACACAGTGCCAGATGGGAGTGTGCCAATCTGCTCACCTCATCATTCCGTCCGTTTTCTCGCTCCATGTCGCTGGTACCAGCTACCTCTGACCACTGCAACAGCGCCAAGCAACCTGCCGCGCCCACACAAGCTCCGTTTCGTTTCTCGAGACGTGTGGGAGAACTGGTGGATTAGACAGGGAACCCCCCGGCCCGCTGAAATCCACCGAGGCCATCCGCTGGGTCCTGAAATGGGCCTGAAAATGGAAATCTCCCGGCAAAAGGAGATGGGTCCGTCCAAGCTGGCCCCAATGCTTCAGTGGGTGTCTCTGTCTCCAAGGTACATGGGTACCATCGAGTTACGCTACTGTACCTCAGGCGTTGTCCAGCTCGTCTCGTAAAACGGAGACCAGCTCAAGCCAGACACACACCAGACAAGGTACCTGGCTGCTTTGGCTGGGTCCCCCGGCTGCCCTGTCGTGTCTGGTGTGGTTGTCTTTGGGATTGGGACTGACTGGGTACCGGGGTGTGGTCCAAGAGACAGTTGATGCCAACGACAAGGTAGGGAAAATAAGGTCACCCCTTGACTTCCATTTTGACATTGCCTCGTTCCAGTTCCAGTAATCCTCATGTTATAAGACCGAGGGATCCCCTTCTCCGTCCAGACCTCTTTTCTTGGAATCCCCATCACAGCTTCTCAACCATCTTCGGATCCTAATTCTTCTCCTGTGTTGTGAATAAACACCAGGTTTAATACTACCTTACTCGTCTACTTCAGATCCACACTACTGCACGACTGCCAGCTCCAAAGAGTTCCTTTCCTATTTCGAACATCACGAAAGACTTCCGAAACGGGAAGCACACCAAAGAACCACCACTTACGCACTTGTCGACGACACTTTTTTCGAATCCTAATTCTCGCCGATTACACTTTGGCGTCTCAATCGTGAGTCATGACGCGCAACAACATGGGGATCAGGTCGGACAGATAACTAACCAAGGTGTCTTCTCGGTGGTACAGCTCTTGCGACGTTTTTAATACAACCTTCACAACCGCCAAAATGATCACCAGGACGTCTCAGTGTGTCAACTTCGGCCGTGGCGCCTACGATACCACCGGTGTCCCCAAGCCCCCACAGCCGCCCAAGCCCAGCCGGAGGTAAAGGGCCCTCGATCTTATCGGGACCTGATGCGTGCCTGTTCATCCCTTGATTCACTGCAGCGCGGATCATTGTCACACTCCATTCCTTAATCGACATTGGCACGACAAACAACAACCAAACATCTCGGCGATCTCGAACAAGCAGCACCACCTCTTCTTTTTGCGACTTCTCTCTTCGACTACTATACTATAATCGGTTTTAATCTCGCCCTCACCATCTTTTATTACTACACTTTAGTCAACAACCTCTGCGATCTCATTCTCGGGCGATTAATTTCAATTCGGAGTACGCCTTTTAATCATCATTCCTCCAACATGGAGGACAACACTACAACAACAAGCGGGTGGTTCATTCCGGGCGGCTGACTCTGGCTTTTCACACTGAGTTTTGCTTTTTACACCTGGTGCACGGCGTTTACACATAGAGATGGGCTTGGTTGCATTTTCCTTTTTCTTGGGATTTAATGGAGCAACACTCAGTCGCTCTTGGGGTGGTCACTTGTCATTTTTACACCAAACCTGTTTTGCGCGGATCACAACGGAAAAGAAGCAGCGCGCGACCTGCCAGCTTCTCTCCCGACACATTCGACCACCAACTTAATCACGCCCTCCCAAACCCAGCCGGAACACGATCCGGTCTCATAATTCGCCGAATCACGACGGCACTTGATCATGGGCTCAGGGACGGGCATGCCAGCCAAGAATGATGCGCGGCCGACATCACAGCGTTTCGGTTTTTCTTTTCTCGTTTGTCCTGGGTTGGATTGGGAAAAAGACTTGGGTGGTTGGGAAAACTGCTTTTTATTGCATCTAGACTTCTTGTATCTTCCCACATTGTTATGGGATGTACCACCACATCGGGATGGTTCTCCTCGCGGAGATTGCCATCATCACCCGCACAGCGCATCATGGCCCCTATTTCCTTTTCATGTCACATCACATCATCATCATCATCACATCACCACTGTACACCATCTGGCATTATCTTGGAGGATACACATTCTGGGGCTTCGGTTTCCCTTGGTATCTCCAGCCATGAAAGGGGCAGTCAGTGTTCGCTTGGCTGGATCCAGGTTATAGAAGATACCCCCTCTCGTCTTTGTTTAGTTAATCCCCTCCCTGCACCTCTTATATCAGAACTCATGTATAAAGATACAGTCGGAGGATGGATAAAATAAGAAATAGCTATATAGTTTAGCGACAGAAAGCTTGGTCTATACATATACCACAGCAAATGGAACATTGAGATTCACATCTCAACAATCACTTTTTTCAACATCAACTTGCTTTTCTTTGTGAATGTTTTCAGCCGCACTTGAACACAATCGGATAAGCTTCTCCTGCGTTCGTACGCAGGACACGTTCCCGATCTGTTTGTCTCGTACAAAGATAACGCGCACACGCGAAACCACCTAGCTACAGGAAACCTATCATTGCATTCCGTGTGCTGGATCTCACGATTGCTTGCTTGTCGCGGTATTTGACACTTGCATCTGTCACAATTTCTTCCTTTTTTCCCTCTGTTGACGTGCGTGATTCCCTGCCCTGCATGGCATGTCAAGCTCCAATTCTCAAACACGAGAACTTCCATGCATCACTTTCCAAACGAAAAGCTGTTGTGATTTCTCGCTTCTCTAAAAATGCCCTCGCTCGCGGAGTACCCGGACCCCCCGTGGATGGACCTTGTTTCGTTCAATTCAGTTTTATGAAATTGAACGTTCAATTTGAACCATTGCGCCCGACCCGCGAACAAAGAGATTACGGCGACTGGACCACCCAACAGCGGAGCTAATTCCGGGGTAGGTGCGGCAGGTGCCAGGTGCGCTGGCGGGCCGGTAACAACCAACAAGGTACGGTACGGTACGGTACGGTACGGTGCGGTGCGGTGCGGTGCGGTGCGGTGCGGTGCGGTGCGGTGCGGTGCGGTGCGGTGCGGTACGGTAACTGCGGCAGGTACCTTACCTTACAATACGTTGTTGGCGGGCGGAAACAAGTCCTCGCTGCGGCCCGGAACGGGTGGAGGGGGTGGTTGGCTGCGTTGGTGATTTAGACTTTTTCCGTTTGTTTGCTTGCTTAGTTTGACTCGTACTCCTTCAATGTTAAATCTCACGACGAACGACGAGGGGACGTTAACAGCAGCGATCATAGGATGTTCGAACAAAGATCTATGCTTTGGAGTGAGCTTGAACCGTTGCCCAGTGCTGTTACCTTACATACGTATACCTGCCTGGTGGACACACCACCAAGTGCTCCGTGCTCCATTCGTGCCTGCATTGATCAGTGCCATTCCCGAACCCCGAAACGACACCATGTGCGGTGGACCCCACTCAGCAGCAACCCACCACTCAACTCCAGCTGTCCGCACTCGGCCCAGCTCGCAAGAACCTCTACGGTTACCACTGGGGATACGTAACAGCACCCAAGCAGTGACAACCTAACTGAAGGAGGCGCAGATCATATTCCTAATCAAGCATCACGACAGAAAGCCATCGCCCATTGCCCGGCTCGGAACCGGCGACCGGAGCTGGAGTCCGTCATTCGGCGACCATGAAAAGCCTCACACTGCAAGTCGTAACTCGCGAGACGCCAGATAACACCCGGGTGGCGTCAATCGTCGTCACTGACCTGCCCGGGCCGAACAGGGCTGTCAACTACGACGACATGGTCGACAAGTAACACGAGCAGCCCGAAATGAACAACATGCCATGCCATCATATCATGGCATCAGTACTAACCCATAACCGACAGTCGACGACAACAGTCAACACGGACAACGGGACGAGACCACCAAACCTCCAAAGGATTATGGAGCCGCTAATGCAAGCTCTAAAAGTCAGGCTAGACTTGTTTCGATTTGTCCTAAGCAAAGTGTAGCAAGGTTGCAAAGTCTTTCGCCGTCTCAGGCCCTTGCTGGCTGCTGCTGGTCTCAGATGTTGCATATTCGACAAATGTCCTCGTGATTCGAAACCACCATTCATTCCGCCAATTCCGTCCATTCCGTCCATTCCCCGGGCAATACCAAGACTTACCATCGTCCCGTGAGATCAATCGTTGAGGTGCCATTCAACAGTGTCAAAGTCAATGCCAAAGGGAAAAAATATGCTCGGGCATTGCCGTCGTATCAAAGGCTCATGCTACGTTCCGTTACGAATATGCCAGATTCAGGATCGGCAAGGGGGTTCAAGCCTTAAAGCCTCATATGATTCTCAAACCCGAAACTTTCAATGCTTGGTTAGTATATCCAATGGAGATGGGGGCACCGGAACGATTTGAAGCTGGAGAAGATGTCCGAGAGTGATGCCTGTATGTACATACATACCTAAGGTACCCGATCCCGGGAACATCCCCTTCCCAGCCAGGCCCAGGTCCGCAGTCCTGGGTCAGGTCAGGCGTGGCGGCCGGGCGGACTGACTGCCCTGTCAAATCTCAAAAGGGCCTCCTCAATTTGGGAGCAAGGCGAGCTGCGCGCTGGGCTGTGATGCAATGGACGGGTGGACCGGGAATGGCCGCGGTGCAGGAGGAGTTGTGGTGGACACCACCCTCACCAAAAAGGGTCCCAAAGAGGGTGTCATCCCCTGACAGTGACGGAGAGATTCACTTCTGTGACAGGAACGACCACTCAGAATGATCACCAAGCCATGTACAACCTAAGCCTCATATCGGACGTAGGGGGAATAAAACGACAAAAGGGGATCTGGAAAATCTCGAAAGGAAGGGTTCATTGGTGGTGATTGCACCCGACGTCGCCGACGTTGTGTAATCCTCGCTGAACCATATCTTTGGGTCACTTCCATATTCTTTTTTTGACGCGGGCCTTGACGCCTTGACGGGCCTGACGGGGCGGGGAGCTGAGAGATGATTTCCCCGGGAGGCACCATCACTGCATCGGCCATCACGAATGTTTCACATCATCTCACAATTCAAAGGGGGAGATTCTGGATGTGGCGTGATGCAGTGGCTTTTTGATGGGCGTGTGTTGCCGTGTCGTGAGGCTTGAGAGGACTCGAGCGAGACTGGTGGATGGAAATGGGACTAATTGGGAAGGCTCCACTTTCAATTTTGAATCCATTTCTTGGGTCAAGTCGCATTTTGCATCCTTCTCATTCGTCGGAAAGCACGGTTCGTCCCATTTTTCCCCAAATTCCCATCCCAGAAATATGGAGCTTCAAATCCCCTACTGTAATTACACTCTGCGACCCTACAACTTTCACAACCACCAAAAACGATGAAGTCACCACCACACGGGTCCCCTTCCGCGCACACCACCACCACCAGCTGTCACTTGGCTTGTCGTCGGATCGCTTCAATTGTCTCAGATCATTCCGCTCATAGATCAGCGAGAGTCCATGCAAGGCACGATATGGCAGGCAGGCGGGCAGCACGTAAGCCTCACATTGACGACCCTGACTCTCGCTTACCACTTTTGCCGCGAATTCGAGTCACTTCCATATCCCGTTGCATCATCGCCGCCATCATCATCATCGTCACACGTTGGGAATAACCTCGATGATGTCTGTCATCAGCCTATCCCGTCGTCAATATCGGCCTCCATTGGTAATCACGACGAAACCTCACGAAGAGGGTGGGATGATGACAGGCGTGGGCAGGATGATGAATGACTCCCTCCCTCGCCAGTCCCGTCAGGACCGTCAGGATGTCAGGTACCGACCGACTGGACGTAACACCAGCACAGCTACGATGCCAAGAGTAATAATCATCCCGTCCCCCTTCTTTGGGATTCTCCCGGATCGCCGGTGCTGCCACTGCCGCTGCCGCCGTCCCATTTGACATCCAAATCGATTCCGGCGTCCGAGACAACACCAATCGGATGTCGGGAGCTTAGGAATATCGAGAGTCGTGCACAGCCTCGTCGTCGATAACGTTACAGTCATCACTCATCTCAGGTTAAAAAAGAAGAAGTGGAAGCACAAGGCAGCACAAAGTTGTTGTGGAAGGCGGATACACCGTTACAGCACCTGAACTTTGAGCACACTTGGGTCCTGCAGTGTCATCATCGTGCTCCGTTTTGTTGTTCGTGACTTTCAGTGGTTGTGTAGGTAAGTAGAGGTAAGTATTGTACCACGAAACTGCGGAGCTGCAACTCATCCAATCATCTTTCTTCATTCGCCTCTCTTCTTTCTTATTTTGTCCAGAGGTAGCCATTAGCCAGGGCCACGCCTCCTTTGACTTTGTGCTCCAGAGCAGAAAACGATGATTCCCGGCGGCCGTCGAGGCCCGTCTTACGGGGTGGGGGTCCTTCTCGGCCTTTCTCCCACTCTACTCCATCCAGCTTTCCAAGCTCCGTCTCACCACGGTATCATCATGGTGATGCCCTGATGCTTCCCCCATATGGTTGTTCCATGTCGCAACAAAGTCACGAGAATCCAAGTTCCCGGTTGCCATCCGGCTGCTCACCCGGCCCTTACCCGGATCCCCGATCCAACCTCGACCATCCCGCCTCCTCTTCCCCGGACTACGCTACACAGAGCGAGCGAGGCTTAATTAAGAAACCACAACCTTGTCAGCTCGCATGGGAAACACCCATCCAAATGTCAATCCCTCCGTTTTGATCCAAAGAGACGGGCATCATCACTAGAGGTATGTGTTTCCCCAGCTTCCTAGTTCTTCCCCCAACCAACTCCGGTCACACTTGGCAAGGAATGTGGTGGGGGATTTTCCGTTTTGGGAGAGATTTCTTCAGTCTTCTTTTGTTTCTTGTTATCCCTATCACCCACGCAAGACCAGGTTTAGAGCCCTGGCTTGAATCTTCTTTAGCATGAGCTGCTAGACAGGCAAGAGAGACCGGCCTAACTCGCCTGTTCGCCTTGTGGCTCGCCTAACAAAACCTGGTACATATAGCTATCTCAGACATACAGTCGGTATCAAGTGGGAAAGCTTCCATGCTCGCTTGGCTAGACAGGCACAAATCCACAAATCGAGACAGATCGACAAGATAGCGCTGGGGTTGGTTGCAAATCCTCAATGGGGAAATCATCCACCCCAAAAATACTGGGCGGAAAATACCAGGGGGGGCCAGGGGACCATCCGGCACTTCCGTTCTGGTTTGAGGTCTTCCAATTCCGCACATACAAGGAGTTATGTGCCCCGGTACATGACCCCCCCGCGGACCACTTCCGGTCCCTGTTCAATCTCACCCAGAAAGCAGCCATGGGATTGCACGCCCAATCATGGCCAGTTACCAGCCTTTCGGATCCCATGGCGTAATCTGCAAAACTGCTGCAAGTTGCTAGGGCGGCGAGGGTCTTGTTTCGCGGGCTTGGCTAAAAAAGATTATCCTTGCCATTATCGTTGTCGAAACCGTAACGATTTCTGATTCTGACGGTGTTTGATGCAAGAGAAGATGCTTCCTTTGTGGTTCTATCGTGATCTAGTGGCGTGGTGGTGACCGGGTGTAGTGATGATATCGAGACTGCTGTCGGCAGTCTTGACAGTGCATCATGGGTTGTGCAGGAACAGAAAACTCGCATCCGCGGGTCAGCCACGAGATGCCATCCCGGATTCCCCGTGCATCACTTTCAAGGCTGCATGCAGTGAGCCTTACCACAGAGTGACAGACAGCTGGGACGGCGACTCCATTCTGTCATCCCAATCCGCCCACCGATTACTATTCTGGGCGAAAGTGGAAGTTAAGCGAACCCTTTCTGTCGTTCCATCCAGGCTTCCAGAAGGTCCACTCACCCCCCCCCCCCCCCCCCCCCCCCCCCCCCCCCTCGACTCCACCGCATCACCCACGCGGGCTCATGGCATGGCATGGAGATGCCCGTCCGTCCGTTTCCGTTTGGGACAGCAGGAGAAAGGACCCTGAAAACAATGTAATGTTCAGGCATCGATCCCCCCCTGCTATCCACGCTATTTAACCCTTGAGCTGCGATGGAGAAAACGGAGTTTCCTTCCTGGACAGGCTGAAGACCTGAAGCTGGGAAAAGAGAAGAGAACGGAGTTGGGTGGGATTTCTGACAACTGACGTCTCTCATTCTCTCTAATTTCCCGTCTTTTCTTTCTTTTTGCCCTGATGCTCATACGGTGCAAGTGTGGGCCTCTCCATTCAGCTCCAGGTTGCTACTAATGTCCCAAAGGCCCCAAAATGTCAAAATGGGGATCCACTGCAACCCATTCGATATAGCACCTGTTACCACACCACCGGCACCAGATCACGATCTCTTGTATCCAGTCCCACGTTTTTCTTGCTTTTGCGGGAGAACTTTGACGAGTATCAGTTGGGTGTCATGATATTGTGTGTTGACATATCAGTTTTGGAAGCAAGTCGCGCCTTGTAATTTTGGGGAGTCGTTGCTTGTTTCTCGAACATTTCCTCTGATTCAGGGGTTTCAAACAGGGGGGACGACTGCAGTGCTGGTGATAACGCTCGTTCGCTCGCTCAAAAACTCGAAACCATGGACATGGACAAAAAAAAAAAGCAAAACGGGAAGGCGGAGATACCGAGACCATGGCTCGAGGCCTCAAACAGAGAAACGACCAAAATTAACCCCCAAAACTGTTTACTCAAGTCAGGCTGGTAATCCAGCCGCGCTATCATTAAGGTACCGTCATCGCCGTCGGCCTCGTCATCGTCGAAACCCAACGTCATGGGCCCCCGTCAAAATGACAGAAGAGTACATAAAACGCCGTCGGAACCGAATGGATGGAACTGGACCCTCAGGGGTGCCGAGGTCCCAGGGCAGCCGGGCGGACAACGATAACGGACCCGGGGCCCGGCCGGGGGGCAGACTGGACGGAGAAACTTCTTCTCGCTTAACATACGGATCTACAACACCTCATAGAACTAACGCTGCTATAAACGGTATAATTCAGGTCCCCATGATCCCCGGCATTCCCCAATCGTTAACAGCGACCAACTAGTAAAACCACGTGGACCCTCGCTAAACAATTTCCCCCAAAGCTTGCAAGCCTCGTCCTCCTACGCTATAATCGAACTAATCGAACATCATTGTCGATCAATTCAGTACGATCGAAACCAATTCACCAATTCCAAGTTCCCATTCGTCACACCTGCCCCTTTTTGGGAAAGAATCGTTTCTTAATCCCAGGTCCCAGAGATACCACGAGGCTTTAAGATACCCACATTATGATCCCTATCTTGCTCGCTTCCCCTTGCTCAACCACCTTGCTCACCACCCACGGGATCAAGAACGCTATCAAAAAGAAGTTTCCACCTCCCCGGAATTTCTCCCTGTCTTACCTACCTAGTATGTAAAGGAGTTAGCGAGTATACTATCCATAGCAAGCTGGGCACCAAGGGGCCCTGCCCCTGAGTCTTATACCTAGTCAGGCACCGTTTTCTCTGTCCGCCCGCTCACTCGGTCCTTCGGTCGCTTCGTGGCTTTAATTCGGCGACTTCTCGCTCGCTATATTGGCCAGCCTAATATGGTGAATATGGGAGCCAGGGGAGACTCATTGGATAGCCCTCAGGTGACTTGACCCTGTGACAGATCAATGGAGAACCTTTCTTGGGCCTTTCTTGGGTTTCGAAACGGAGGACTTCAAGTGGGTTTTCTTCTTTCATCACTGCTAGTCTAGTCTTTACTATTCCTGTTCCTGAAGAATAGGACGTCAGGACGTAAACAGGATGTCAGGGCAGTGAGACGCGGCAATCACCGATCTCTTTCATCTTTTTTTTGAGAGTCCCATCCCCTTGGTTCCTTGTGCCCCCCCTCCATCCATCCCCCTATGTAGGCTGGGTCACCCCTGGTGAAGATGCCCTCACCATCGACCAAGATAGCTGCTTCTAATCAGACTAATATCCTAAATGTCTGGGGAAAACGGAGGGATGGATGGGATCCACGGATTCGCCGATTAGCTTCGTTCGTTTGCCCGCTCGCTCGGGTTCTCCTTGGTGTGTGTGTCTCAGGATGTCCTTGACTGCTGCTGCTGGTGTCCGTCTGGTCAGTTAGTTCCCTTCGGGTACTGAAGCAGATGTGCAGCTGGAACTAGACCGGGTTACCTGATCTAATGAGGTAGGGCTCAGAAAGATGTCATGGCTGTCCTGGTTTTGGGAGAGCTGTATTCTTGCAGTTGGGTCTGGAACAAAAGTTGTCACTGGAAATGCCTTGACTGGTTATTGCAGTGAGCATCTAGAAGAGCTCGAGCTTGTCGAGTCCTCATGATCATAGCAAAGCATAGGCAATGACACAGCTGTCTGAGCTCGGTTTCCTTCGCTCAAGTTCACCCAAGTCGAACACCCTACACTACTCAGCATATTCCGTCCCCACAACTCGCTTCATCCCTTACTAGTTCCCAGTCTCAGTTCCAGGTCCCCGAAGCCAGCGTCTCTAACTCCCATGCCCTGATACAGCCCCCACGTCAACTTCATATCTAGTAATGCACACCGCCCAATAAACCGGTAGTTTCTCCGGTTCATTAGCCCATCCCATTCCCCTCCTTCGATCTAAAAGTAAATCCCCCAAACTCCCACCATCGATCCCGTCGTTACCGGTGCCCTGGGTCCAGTCCAGTCCAGTTCATAGACTGGGAGGGACTGGAACCCGGATCCTCCGCTAGTTATCCCACAATTCATCATTCCATTTTTAGTTAAGTGCTAGTTAGAAAGGTATGTAATGAAGGGCGATCGGCATCGCCTAATCTAACCCTCGCCTCGCCTATTTCCTCGCCTACTCTCGCCTAATGAACTTAGTGCTCAAACTTCTATGTGTTGCTATCCTGAGCGATCCGAACGGTACCCTCGCCTACTTATGGGGGGGGGGGGATAATTGGGTCACACGATGTGGCAAAGAAGAGGACCCCTTCCTTTTTTCGTTCAGGGCAGGGCAAGGCAGGACCCCGGGCCTAGCTGTACCTACTTGTACGTACATTCCGTTAGGTACGTACCTTATGGATTTGCCAGGGACAGGGGGATGAAAGTGAAGTGGGAGAAAACGGAGGAACGAACCCCTGATGTTGATGAGGAAGGATGGAAGAAAGGAAGAAGAAGAGAGGGAAGGAAGTAGTCGGTACTTTGGAGAGTTGAAGGAGGGATGTGGGATGAAAACGGTGGAAGGAGGGGCGCACTGTATTTCCCATCGTTCTTTTGGTGTCTCTGGATGGACATGGAATGGCATGAATGGAAATGGGTAATGGGGAGATACCTATGACGTCGATGATGGAAATGGGTGGAAGGCACAGTCAATTTGGTGCGGTCGGTGATTCCGGGTCGGATGGGCGGTGAAATGAGGATAAAGATGCACCGGGATCGATACAGCCAGTGCGCCCCGGCTTGCGGTGCTTACCTACGGGTGACGGATGACGTTGGGTTTCGGAAGTTGCGCCCCGTGCAAGGCGGGGGTGTTTGCTCCGGCCCGGTCCGGCTTGGAAGATGTAGTGACGGCCGAGAGATGTGAGAGGATTCGTTGGAACATTCAAATCATGTCGAAACCCAATGTGGGTGTTTGACGGACCCAGTTGTTTATTACGTCCCGGGCCGGTCTTGTTGGCTTGTCTATTCGGTTGTCCCCGGCCCGGGCTACTCACCCTACCGGCCTTGAACAAGTGTTTATGACAGGAGCAGTCCAGGAAGGCAGTGGCGAGGGGCAAAAGGCTTTCGTCGGGAAGGAGCGTCTGACGCACGTCTCTGCCTACCTCTACCCACCTGCATTTTTGTAGGTACCTACTACTCTTCTTGCAAAGAAACTTGGCTGCGGACCAACAGCCAAATTATTCTCCTGCTCTCCTCTCCATCCATCACAATTCCCCTCTTCTTCGTTGACCACATACCAAAACAACTTATCGCCATCGCCTCGCCTTATTACACTTGATTTGGATGTCCCAATTTTCACATGGTCCAGTCACTCGCCGCGGTATAGGGCAGCCAAAGTGTCGCAGGTCGTCGAACCCCAGCCTGACAGCCACCACCTGTACATCTACTACGTTGTCAAATACCGTCGCTTCCACGCCGTCTGCCCAAGTGGAAAGATCAAAAGTAAAATGAACACAGGTCCACTTCCAGGTTAGTTCCGTCCTTCCAGTCTGACACTCGCCTGTGGCTTAACAGCTGACTTTCCTCGTTCTCAGGTACTCACCTGCTTTGCTCCTCCAGTCTTCCAATGACGACCCACGGTGGCAAGCCCTCGCCCATCGAAAAGCTTCCCGGGGAGCTAAGAGATCGGGTATGTGAGCTCATGGCTTCAGCGCTGCACTCGGCTCTGCATCGTGGCAGCCTTCCGGAAGATGATCCTTGGACTTTCACTTGGACCACACCACACCGACCCCCCGACTGCCAAGTCATCCAAAAGCGCCTCCGAGCTTTGTCACTTGTTTCCAAGGCCTGGTCCCGTTCAGCACAGCGAGCATTATTTACGGTAATTCCGATAAGCAGTGCTCGCTGCCTCATGAAGTTGCTCAGAAGTCTGTTACTGTACCCAAAGAACAGACGTTTCATTCGATGCCTGATACCAATATTCTCATTCGAATGCGATAAATTGTATGTGGGGCGGTACCAACACCCATTCAACCTTGGGATGCTCACTTTGGCACAATTGGTGGATAACTTCGGTCATATTCTGTTTACGCCCACTGTGGACGAGCTTCCGCACGCCATGCTGCTTGGTATTAGTCTCATCAAGCATGCACTTCACCCACTACTACCGGACCCCAGTAACAACGCAGACGCACACTATAGCGTCTATCGCTTTCGGGAGGTCTTGAACTCGGCCTTATGGAGTGTTGTTCACCTTTCTCCATTGCTCAGTGCGGTTCACTTGCGTACTGAAACCTATTATTCCGCTTCACCTTTTGGGTATGGCGAGGAGATGACATATAGCGGACGTTTTCTTGAAGGTGGCCGTCCACTCCTGGGAACTCTCAGTCTGCACTCCGATGCCTTCCCAACAACCAATAACAGGCGCGATTATGAAGAGCTTGCTTACGAGAGCTGGATGTCATGCATTCCCAGCATCCAGTATATTACGCTCTTGGGTGATTCCAACTGGATGCACAATGGCGAGTGCAGCGAGGCGCTGAAGCTCGACGACGTATACCGCTGGCTGGATAGCGTTACAAAACTCACTTCACTTCGGCTACTCAAGGGCTTTGATGACGTTCTGGACGTATAGGAACCTCCTGGACATCTGCCTGGCCCTGAACCTAAACACACATGGAACTCAATTCTCCTAAGGCACAAACATACGCTTGAGGAGTTGGTGTTTGATGGCTACCAGGGAATGGCGCTTTCTGCGCAAGACAGAGAATTGGTGAGCTCGACAAATTTCACCCGCTTTGGGCCTACCAAGACGTTATCTTGCTTGCCAGAACTCGAAAAATTGGCGTATCTCAAACTGCCCTTACACTTTATCATATCTAACATGGACGCCCGTTTTATTCACGAATATATGTCTCCAGAAAATGAGGGAGAAGCACTTGCTTTGGTCGGTACCTCCTTTCCCCCGTCACTGAAAAGACTTGACATTGTGGTCTACGGGTTTTATCTTGATGAGGAACGGGTTGGTGAGATCTACCCACTCAGAACGATCACCGTCAGGTTTTGAGGCCAAGGGGCACACCCCCTTTTACTTGACTGATTAGTTATTTTCTTTTTCTTTCGCGTTTCTTTTACATCGATACCGTAGGGGCTATCATTGTCGTGTTTGAGGTGTTTATAGATTCCGGTCTTTCAAGACGCTGGCACATCGGGATGGATGACTTGATACGAGCAGAGGACTTGTGATTAGCTGCGGAATAGACACTGTTAGTTTATTAATCAAGTCCTATTATTGCAGGGAAACGAACTGACTAAATACTCTCTCAGCATACTCAAATATTTACAACAGTGAGGTGCAAAGCTACCGACCCCTTGCAAAAGGTACATCCACCATCCTGATCGCGTTCGCCATCTACTTTACTTCTGTCATCCAACTAACAACCTGGCATGGAGAGTAACCCTTCCCATGCTCGCTCGCCTTACACACGATGGTAAGGTAGTAGGTGACAATGAGAAGAAGGAGGAGTTTGGTTGTGCCAAGTTGGTTTGTTTGACCCTGATATTCTTCATCCTTGTTCTGAAAAAAAAAACAACGAGGTACGTACCACGTTTCCAGAAAGGATGGAAAAACATGAACTTACGGAAAACAAACCATCTTGCTCGAAAAGGGTTTGTGACTGAGTGTCTATCCTAAGGGAGTGGACTCGAACGGCGTACCTTGCTTGAGTCGGAGTTTGGGCCTACCTACATGTGTAACGTGCGCAAAGTCAGAGTGTAGCCAGCCCTTCTAGAACGTAGGAACGTAGATATACGCTGGACGGACATATTATAGGATTTGCAAACAGTTCTGATCCGGATGGAGACCGGAATATGCCACTGAATACCTACCCCGGAAAGTTATAGTAACTCGTGGGTCGTCGAACCGACATGTTGACACACTTTGATCTGAGCCATTGCGGAAGGAAGAATTGTAGAGTAGGTAGATAGAGCGATAAAGGAGGTCTGACTCTGGAGGGCACGAACCGCATGCGGTGTAATAAGCTGGTAGCAAAGACTTGTGTGGTACGGAGTACAGTCGGGTGCCTCTTCTATGCTAACTACGTAAACCACTTCAAGTTGCCAGATCACCAGGTAACTTCCGTTTCCTTGTACCATTCATGTTTTGCAGGAAACATGGCATGCATGGCCATTCAGTGTAGTCTAGTTGTTTGCCACCGCCGCCGTGATAACCCAGATGTATACAGCAAAGCAAGATATGTAGTGTCCAAGTAAATATTTCTGCACCACTACAGGCTGGCTTAGCAGTAGTCAGGATCATAACGGCCATACCTACCTACCTAGTTGTAGGAGAGACGAAGGAGAGAGGCCGCGCAGGAACACAAAAAGATGGCATCATTCACCAGCTGCAAAGAGTGGCGCCTTCAGGCCTAATAAGTATCCGAGGAACGAGGAACGCGAGCTCAAGTCGAATGAAAGACAGATTTGTCATTGTAGCTGCAACAGGTCATACACAAGAGTTCACGTGGGCGTAGCGTGAGATCGACGCGCAGAACGTGGGAGCTGGAAGAAGCGAAGCAGATGGGGAAGAGCGGTACCGGAGAAAGTAAACACAAAAGGAACAGCTCTACGGCTGGATGGAGAAAAAGGGGCCTCTGACCTTGCAACTTACAGGACTATAATCCAGCCTTGGACGCGGCGCGGCGAGCAGAAAGCTCGTTGTCGTTCTTGCAAGGCTTGTAGCGTATTGGGCCCTCAAGCCGGGGGAAATACTGGGATGCCTCGCGTGATGGACCTGAAGCGCCTGAGCTGGGCGTATACTGAACTAAGCGGTCACGCCTAGGGCATTAGTAAGACGGTTTTTCTGTGACAAATTGACCCGCTCGCTTTGCTTCGTCTCCGTCCTACAGACAGCACAGCCTTTTCGTGAAGCGAGAATCTCTCCTAAGTTGACCCGACCGGCCATTGTACATGCGTCGTATTCGGTCCGTGGTCGTATCGATTCCAGCTGCTGTCGACCCGCACAGCGCCGTTAATACTGCCTTCACACTATTCAGCCGCGAATACTGCGTAGCGTCCGCTGTGACGAAGGAGGTCGAGAACCGGGGGGTAAGCAGGTTGTGTGAGAAGATTCTGGGCGTTTGCTGCACAGACCGCTAGTCCTTTGACAGCGGTTCTGGCACTTCCCAGAATCCCCTCCTTTGCAGACCTTCCTCCTCTTTGTATCGCCAGCTCTATATAGCTGGCGATCCCTTCCAGCTTCAGTTAGCTCTCGGACTGCCATATTCTGGGCACCGGTATACGCCGTTCGAGGGTACGGGTGCGATTTCGAATCTGGCGGCTGGAGCTGCCGACCGAGATTCGCAAGTTCGTCTGTGAAACGATCGGTGACGTTGGTCTTATCTTTCAATACACCGCGTCGAAGGCGGGGCGAGACTGCGCAAAGCGGCTGACGAGTCGGTTCGGATCGTCGCGCGGTCGAAGCAGGCCGAGGGCACCAGCGAGTGGGTTCTAGGCCATGTGAGATCTCAAAAACGCTTCGTCAACGCGTAGTACGGCTTCGGTTCGACAGTATACCGGTTCTCTTATTCAAGCCAATTTCAATCTGGGCAACACCACGGAACGGCTGCCCTTCTGGTAGCGTCGCCAGCCCGGACTAGAGGCGCGGGCCTGTGTCCATCCTGTCCAAAAGCGACAGGCTTGTCGGGGACTTGTATTGTTGACGGGTCCACAAGCTCGGATCTTGCTGGTAGAGGCGGCGAGGCGACCAAGATGGGGGACAAGTGTCACGTCAAGACATGGGCGAACTTGGCCATCAAGAGCTTGGGAGGCTGGGACTTGGAGGATGGCGAGGCCCGAACGAATGGCGGGGCGGTGACTGCTTGGTTGCTTGGGGGAAAGGAAGAAACGTTGCAGAGCGTGTGGTTGTCGGTCGGTGACGTGTTTCGCGTCGTCGCAATGTTGTACCAGCGCAGAAGGACAATGACGATTATGTAGTGAGCCGATAAGGCAGCTGATAAGGCTTCTAACCGCCCCCTGTTTGGTTCCATTGTGGTTGCACATGTGTCTGTTAGTGCGCGATCTCATGATGCTTTCCGTATGTTGAGCAGAAACTCGTGTATGCTCACAAAGACACAAGGGATATTGGATGTAAGTACTTCAAATTAGCATGTAATGATTTCCCTTGACCCTTCCATCTCAGCTTGTTTGTAATTTGGCCATTTTGTTGTCTCGCCCTGCAAACATGTGACGCTCCGATGGATGCCAGCCGAAAAATTGAGTTAACAGCCTAACATGCAGGGTTGGGCGGCTGTTGTAACATCAATCTGGGAGTAAACATGAGTTGGCGCTCAGCGCCCAACCACCACGACAATATCACCACAAGCCATTTACACCAGCATTTCCTCATCACCTTTAGGGCGGCTCGTAGAAGCCCTTGCAAAACTTCAGCACCGCGCAGATATGACGGAGCCAAAAGAATCGGGCCTGAGCTCCCCGGACCCGGAGAACGAACACCATCACCCCCCACGACCGCACCTCTGCTCGGCATGCAGCTAGATCGACTTCAAAGCTCTTTTTACGACTCACAAAACGTCGTAATGACATGACAACACCCGATGATGAAACGCCCGAGACATACACATGTTTGGAGATACTCGAGGCCCGTCAAAAGTCTGGCTGGCCAGGTCCCGAGTCGACAGACCAGTTCAAACCACCGTGCTCCTTGTGCGCATTCTATAAAGAGTGCTTACTTCGATCCAAAGACATCGCCTTATATATGAAGAACACGCCCGGTGATTTTCGGACCGGTCTTCTCTTAAAAGGGTTTCATTCCTTGAAACTCTTTTGGGTAGAACATGAAGGGTGCCGATGGGAGCACAGCTATTCCCGTCTATCGTCGTGTGAACATTATGTGCAAGACATTTTTGCACTGCAGTTTGTGGAAAAGATGGTTGACCCGGGCTTTGGAGTTCACCCTCGTTATGTTCATGGTGATAAATTTTATCCGTATCCGGATAAAACTATGGGGCATGCCATTTTGCGTATTGTGGATGCCGGTCCGAAGTTTTCTGCGTTGACGAGGGCTAGAGAGGCTGGGGGCGGATTACTGGCAAGGAAGATCTTGCCCGATCAGGTCAACTACAATCTTATTGGGGAATGGTTAAGTCTTTGCCTATTGGGGCACACTCAATGTCATGGTGATGGTGATGGTGATGGTGATGGTGATGGTGATGTGGTCACAATTCCTGGATTTCGGGTCATTGATTGTACCACAGGAATTATTGTTTCTGCCGTTGAGGCATCGGATAATGGTGCAAAGCGTGGCCAGCTTGAATATGTTACGCTCAGTTACGTCTGGGGTCAAGCGGAATGCGGCGGGCCGATTCTACGCGAACACGGTCTCTCTCTACCAAACGAATTGCCCCTGGTCATAAGCGATGCGATAGAGGTTGTCAAGAGGGTTGGATACAGATACCTTTGGATCGACCGGTATTGTATTCCTCAGGACGACTTATCAGCAAGACAGATCCAGATCAAAAGCATGGAGAGGATCTACTCCTGCTCTGTCTTGACCATAATCGCGGCAGCCGGAGACGGACCAGAGCACGGACTTCCAGGAGTTAGTTCTCGCCATCGCCCTGAACAACTCTGTGTGCAAGTGGCCGAAGGAATCTCCCTGGCTTTGTATGAAAGTCCCAAAGTTCTGGTGGCTGCCTCCAGATGGCATACTCGTGGTTGGACCTACCAGGAGGGGCTATTATCGAAACGCCGGCTCATCTTCACGGACCAGTTGGTTTACTTCCAATGCTACGAAATGCACGGGGATGAAGTCTTGTCGATCCCGCTTCCTGGCGCGGCGGATTTCCTCGAAGCGGACGGTCGACAGGGCCAGTTTGGCGACATCCGTTATATATCATTTGAACACAAAGAGTCAGACTTTGGCTCCGTCTTTCCGCGTCGAGTAGCCGATTGGTCAGATCCCGGCACTATCTGGGACAGAATCAAAGAGTTCGCGCAAAGACGGCTTGCCTTTGATGCAGACACTTTGGACGCCATCGCCGGTATCTTTGGGAGATACAGTTCCAAAACGAAAGCGCACGGAATCTCGTTCTTTTGCGGCCTGCCCATTACTCCTATCCAAGTTGATCCTATATACCCAAACGCATATGCTGACAATTGCGGACCTGGGGGTTTATTGATGGCCTGCTCATTCCAACAACTGCCGTCGATGCCTCTGGGCCATCACCTCTGTTCTTCCATCACTAGAGGTAATGGTCCAGATTCGTCTTCAGTCAATGATATATCGAACAGCCCAACCTACAAATTGGTCTACAGTCTTCTCTGGGGCGACTGCTGGAATCACATGGATCTGATAGATCTGGACCCTACCTCTATCCCAGTAAACCGAAAACAGGTGCGAAGATCAGTGTTTCCAAGTTGGTCATGGGCCGGTTGGAAGACCTGCATAATAAAGCATAAGAAAGTAGTAGAACGGCCCTTTTACTTGGATATCTGCACCATGGCACATGTCGAATTCGAAGATGAAGCGGGCATTGTAAACAGGCTGGACTGGGAGACACAAAATGAAGAGATTTTGAATCTAACGTTCCAAGGGGACAAGGTCCCGGCGTGTTTGACTCTCAGGGGGACGGTGTTAGACATCAAGTTGAAGTTCGTACCCGATGAATGGGACTCATTAGAGTTAGGGACATATACATGGCCACCATTTCTTGAAGGAGAGATGAGTCACAGCCTACCCCGTTTTCTATGTGAGGACGGTGAAGACAAAGGGGGCAGCAATAGCAGCTCCACCATGGGCAAGCGCAACGAAAACGTCAGTCTTCTTGGCCTGTTGTTGGAAAATAGAAGCCTGGGGCTCTTCCACCCACAACTTCCTGATTCTAATGCTCAGGCCAGTAAAGAGATCGCTGAATGGACGACTAGAAACAATGTATGAAAAAGTGCACCTACTCGAGCTGCTAGTCACACAGGATGACCATGAACAGGTCTGGTCCGCATTGCCACGGCTTTTGAGGGAAGCAGAGGTTCGGTTGTGTTGAGTTGTCGAGTCCACGGAGGTAAAACCTGTTCTTAGAGGTAGACTGCACATCTCTCCCAACTTCGAACTAAGGCTGCGTTTGTTCTCATACGGTTTTCGTATAGCGCATGAAATAACTCAACTCGACTCGACTCAATCCAACTCAACTAAATTCGAGACCTTCAAGTCGAGTTAAAACTCAACTCGGGATATTTGGCTAGTTGGCCGCCTTTTTGAGTATCAAATCGATCGTATGAGGCCCTTTATATGAAAACCGTACTAGAACAAACGTACCTCTAGTCATATCTCAACCCTGGCACACGAGAATACCTTGACATCTGGTAAAGGCATGCGCCGACCGTGGATATTTGAAGCGAACTGAAATGAAGGGACCGAGAAGGTGGGACAAGGCAGTCTATGCAGGAGATGGGGCGAGGCCTTGTGGCGCCGGACTTTGTTAAGCTCACTTCCCAACTGGTAGGGAGGCCTTTGATTGGTCGAAAACGGTCTTATAATGAGCAAAAACCTGGCAACCACTACAGCAGTTATATGTAGTAGTTGTGCTTTGTGTGGGCGGGTAAGACTTTGACTTCGAAGTCCGAAATGAAGCTATTCCCGTCGCGCGAATATTCGTGCAACCGAAAAAAGACGGCCGCTAGCGGAATCGAATTAGTAGCCAAAAGAAAGAAGCAAACACATGAACGAGTGAGCCACTAACTCGATTAATTACTAAGAAGGGCCAGTACATTCTCTAATATAAACTGATGAAGTCCGCTGGGGGAAGAACAATCACCAAGGTACTTCCGGCCAAGGTTTGAATTTCGGGAAACTTCGTGAAAGAACCGCCAATCAACCTGGCACCCAAAAAAAACACAACCACTCAAGACCTCTCCTCAAGCAGGAGAGCTGGGGAATTAACCGTGCTATAATGGCAACCAGGCTAGGCAAAACCTCTCGCATAGAAGGTCCCCTACAAGGATAGATGGCCTGGTCATTTTCCCGCCATGGTACACTGTTTCATTTCGAAGTTAATCAGTCATGCTCCTGGTTTAACCTGACGGTGGTATCATCGTATGATACCTATCTCACGCTTGAACATATCCGCCACGCACATTACGAACCGTGGAACTTCAACTGTCCTATTCCCTTCAATGTTCTGGACAGGAAGAGTCTCAAAAATGAGGATTCCGTCAGTTACGCCTACCTCCTTGGATCTTGCCTATCTCGCTGACTAACTCTCTGATCTTATTCAGCAGTTTGTCAATTTCCTTTCTCAATTCTTGTAACGCGGGACTCGAAGTTCGTTGAAGTACCATAAAACCATTAGTCACCAACCCACGTGCTAGTCAAAGTTCTGCGCCGAAGTTTGGTTGAAAACTTACATCCATAGAGGTGGAGAATTGTGTGATAACTCTGAAATCTTCTGCTCAAGGACGCACTTCAGCAAGTTATGAGGTTACCTTAGTGACCTGGGGAACAAGGAGTCGGTCACATTAACGTTCTCCAGGAGGGCAACACCTGCGAAGAAAAGTGACAATAGGTATTCTAGGGGAGTAGCTTCTCACATTCTCTGGCATTATCCATCAATGTCATCATCATTTCCTCCCAGGCTTTGAGGTCCATCATGTCCGCCATGGCCATGATATGTTCCTTTCGCGCAAATGTGTCCCAATATGCCACTATGTTGAGGTTCGGATCTCGTTCGGACTTGATGTTGAATCCATTCTCGCCCAAGAACTGGAGATGCATGTTCAACTCCTCCCTGAACTGCTGGCATTGCAAATGAAGTGCAGTTCTGCGCTTGTCCAGGACCCGGTCACGTTGGGCATTTCCTGCTCGGTCGTTCGCGGGAGACATCGTGCGGTGCGTGCTTTTGCCTACGTGGGGTTTCTATTTCGCTCTTTGGGAAACGCGTACTAGTACTCGACGATGTCGGAATGCATCATGGAAAAGCGCCGACAAGATGTTATTTGTATCCGCCAAAAGACCTTCGACGCTCGGCGAAAGTCCATATCTTTGTTAACTGTTTGCGCTCTTCTCGTCATGAGCACGGGATGCGTGCCTTGACTGTCATGACGGGTTCATTGTCATGTTGAACTCGAGCGCCAACGAGACTCGTTAGGTCCGTCAAAGCAAGCTGCCAACCGAGCCATCAAGTGATCCATGAGAGAGTCGGACGGAAGGCGAGGCCTTTGGGTTGCCGCGAGCTTAACTACCAACACCTTGATGAGAAACCGGCCACTCGTTGACCTAGGTTGACACCAGTAGCAAGTTAGCACTCCTGTCGTGGTCATTTCATCGACTCGCCTTTGTCTGTCTACACCACCTTGACACACATGTTGGTTATGAGCGTACCTCTTTATCGACCCGAAACGGTCCCGCTGTTGAGTGTTGGTCGAGTTTTCACCCCATCCTGCCGCCAGGTATATCGACATGAGGAAACGCGCGTGAGCCGTCTCTCCTGATTCTGTTCTCAACCTCAAGCACTGGAAATTCATGGAGGACCGCATCATTTTGCTCGGCGACTAAAGTCTGATACCTGAAGGAAATGAGGATACTGAAATGCCTCGATCGCTTTTTCTGAATCGACAACGGGGTTTTCAGTTCTTAGGGGGCATTGCAGCTACCCTGATTACACCTGCTGTTGGTGTCCTTGTGGTTCGGCAAACTTCCAACCAACAAACAGTGCGGCCCAAAATGCACACCGGCTAAATTGACTACGTTCCCATGTAGATCGACTGTGTTGGGCCTGCCAAGACTCGAGGCTTAGCATCGCTTTCGCGCGCCCGCAACTTCATCATCGAGTCCTTGCCAAAAGCCATCACTTTAACTACAACAACGAGAGCTTAAGACTATCCTCTTCAACGAATGCGCTACGTTCCTGTAAAGGCTAGGGCTTCTCACAGACCCCCCGCACCCCGGAATTAATAGTGACTAGCCCTAATCGCTAACCCGTTATAACCTGCCTAACACCAACCTTCGGGGTGACTTGTGAGCACGGTATATTTAACCCAAGCACAAGGTCGATTTAGGCACTCTGCCAAATGGACACCCATCAACGACCAACATCCAAAATCGCTTCCATCAACGGAACATGAACCAAAGACTGCCTGTGCCGCAGCGCTAAACGTTAGAGGCAGTCAAAGAAGGAAGAGCCGCCGAATACCCCGTGATGATGCAAGAAGGGAGCAGAATGAATTGCGCATGTGCCCGTTTGACGACGATGCGTTTCTCCATTCAACTTCAATGGCACATTCAGTGCTGAACCAGAACTCCAAATCCCAAGGTATGTCCAGTACCCCCTACCTATTTCCAAGTGCCTGACTAACCATGTTTTCGATCATTCAAAGATGCAGGTGCGATTTGGATCAAACTCCCTGCAAGCAGACTGAGCACAATCACTACGAAGGCTGAATCTTTCCGAGTCAGACAGCGGCAAGTTATTGCTAATACGATCTGAGAGACATCTCTATTCCTCTAGAATACGTCGACAAACAAGGGGATGGCAAAAGTCTCGCTGGTACTGCTGACTGCCTCTCGACATGGGAGCAGAACCGAACTCAGGAGGCAAGGTGTCGTTTAAAATCCATCAAAGACGGACCCTGCTGAGATCTCGAGATCTGGGAGCTGTCTCCCACGACCTGGCCAAAATCCGACGAGTGGATGCTTGAGGTCGTGCTTGACTACGGAGATCACGATCAAGAGAGGCCTGGAGCAACACTGACGGGTAAATGGAAGTCTCAATGAGACACATGCTCTCCACATAATTCCGAGTTACAGTTCTCACACATATGGCTCTATAGGCGCGTATTCGCGAGGCATCGGGCTGAATCACCTACGAGAACGAATCGGCACAAGGGACTCTTCAATCTCTCCAACTACACGATCGGTGCTCACACAATCGACGGCTCTACTCGTAGAAAGGTGGCCAGGAACACCCTACCGACCAATAAGAAGGAGTCCTTCTCTTCTGGGTTCCCAGCTGCCTCGACAATATAAACGCCATTACTACATCGCCTAGAACCCATACAAACCAACATTATGAACAATCCTCAAAAAACGGCACATCTTCGCTTTCCGAATGGCTCGACATCGATCGTGGCGGGATCCCAGGTCTTCTCACCCTTCTTGCGAACCGAACCATGCTCCTGTTCAAGCAGAGAAAATATGGGTAGAGCCTTCCATCTACGGCGGCATTTGGGATGACAAGACACACTCTTCTCGTTTATGCTTGACCAGTGAACTCGCCGGTCGTGAATAGGACTTGCACAAACGGCAGACATGAGTGTCGTGCTTTTGCTGATATCATGAGTGATACCACAGTCACAGAGATTCAAGGATGTTGAAGAGGTGCGCCTGTTTGTTTTTTTTGACCCTGTCAACCCTTAAGCCTACCGATCCTGCAATAAGCCAAGGAAAAGACTGTTGGAGAACTCCGTAGTTGGACGAGAACGCATATTTTCTGGAACCGTACGCTAAGCGATTGACAGGGAGAAGAACAGCTTGGAGTCTTTTTCTGGAGCTACACTCCATGTCGGCGCACATCCAAAAACTCCCAAGGTACGCACTTCAAGTACACCCTCTCAAGACACTCAACAACAAAAGCATGTACTCTCAAGCACACTGGAGAATTTTTGTTAAAACTTGGTCACCTTCAATTCCACATAATCTTGAATCTTTTCTTAGAGTCATTCGCCCTGGTTGAGAAGTCGTGGTGTATGGTAAGGCTTGTGCTCGGTACCTGCTCATCCTTTTTGCAAACGGGTTGCAAAGTTCCGCCTAGGACGATTGACTTGAGGGAATGACTGACGGGAGGCTATAGAGTACCTCTAAGGTCATACTCTATAGTAACGTGCTTTTAGGTATGCATCAATTGGGAAAATACGAGCAATCTTCTAACAACTTAGGAAACTGGCCTACATCGGGAGTTTTTGGGAATGCGCCGAGTGTAGCCCCTTTCCGGGATCTGTCATACTCGGTACCTGTCACACGGACATCTGCCTACACTCCTGGGTTTGAAGTTCAATAGAGCCTCAATGCTTGACATCAACCCAACCTCGCCATACAATGCCAGCCTTGCCTCGGCCAGACTATTCGGCCAATAGGCACGGCTTACCCGAACCCCCTCA
>RAOR01000215.1:0-55457 GCA_009805435.1 Neurospora sp. FGSC 26625
GGCCGACCGAGGCCATCGAGGTTCCCAATTAATGTCTTGGCATTTAAACCCCACTCCGAACATTTCCCGTCGTCGTAGAGACAAACAACATTAGAACTTCAATATGTGTAAGTGATAAGRGGTTCTTATCCGTATTCGCATTATACCAATCCTCTCGGCCTCTCCACATTCCGAATGCGAATACGGATAAGAACCCCTTATCACTTACACATATTGAAGTTCTAATGTTGTTTGTCTCTACGACGACGGGAAATGTTCGGAGTGGGGTTTAAATGCCAAGACATTAATTGGGAACCTCGATGGCCTCGGTCGGCCGACCCCTGACTATCCACGGCAGGCAGACGGGATTCTCCGTTTTTCCTGGCGCCTTGGCGCTTGGCGTTGCAGAATTGGGATGACGTCGTCCGAATCTGGGGCTCCAAATTTTCTGGGGAAATATGTCGCGATAAGGTACCGATAACGAGACGGCCTCAAGGTAAGTCATCCAAAAACACTTGAGCTGTTGATCGGGTCACGATATACCGATAATCCGAGTCTCGACCGATGAGACGCCTATAACACATCATGTCGTCCTTCCTGTCCAACTCAACAAATCAATCGAAGCTCCAGCTTGCGACAGTTGCCCTCGCCTCTGCGGCTGTTACTGCTGGCGCAATCTACGGCTACCAGCAATCCCGCCATGGCGAGCGCCTCAATCGCCTCAAGAAGTCCATTCCCAGCTCAGCTGGCGAGGCTGAGCCCGAATTGCAAAAGGCATGCTATAGATTCCCCCTCCCTCAGACGATCTACGCAGCCATTGGAACGCATAGTCTAACGGTGCCCTGCTTGCTTGTCTTCCAGGTAACCCGACAAGGCCCCGTCCCCAAGCTCGACAAAGAAGATGAACACAACCAAGCGCTCGCCCACCGGGCCCAGAACGGCGACTTCGACGACGAACTGATTCTCGAGCAACTAGCCCGCAACCGCGTCTTCCTCGGCGACGAAGGGCTCGCTAAGCTGCGCAACTCCTTCGTCGTCATCGTCGGCTGCGGCGGTGTCGGCTCGCACGCCGCCACCACGCTCGCCCGCTCCGGCGTCTCCAAGCTGCGCCTGATCGACTTCGACCAGGTGACGCTCAGCTCGCTCAACCGGCACGCCGTCGCCACGCTCGCCGACGTCGGCATGCCCAAGGTGCAGTGCCTGCAGCGCCGGCTGATCGCCATCACACCATGGGTGCGGTTCGACCTGCGCCTGCAAAAGTTTGACGGCTCGGTCGCTCCTGAACTGCTCGGTGCGTGGGAAATGGACGGGCAGAAGCCTGACTTCGTCATCGATGCCATTGATAACATCGACTCCAAGGTTGAGCTGCTCAAGTACTGCTATGACAACAACCTCCCCGTTATTTCGTCCATGGGCGCCGGCACCAAGAGCGACCCCACGAGGATCATGGTCGGTGACATCGGCACCAGCACGGACGATGGGCTTTCGCGCGCTACTAGGCGTCGCCTGAAGCTCCTCGGTGTCACCAGCGGTATTCCCGTGGTGTACTCGACTGAGAAAATGGGCGAGGGCAAGGCGGCGCTTCTGCCGCTGCCCGAGGATGAGTTCAAGAAGGGCGATGTGGGTGATTTGGCGGCGCTGCCAGATTTCCGCGTGCGTATCCTGCCTGTGTTGGGAACCATGCCGGCTGTTTTCGGATATACCGTTGCGAACCATGTAATTCTCAAGATCTCTGGTAAGTCGACTGAGACTGTCATTCCTCCCGCCCTCCTTGATGAAATTCCTGTGACTTACCAACTTTCCCATCTCAGGTTATCCCCTCGACTACATCCCCCAAAAGGGCCGCGACAAGATGTACGACGGCATCCAGGCCTTCGTCCAAGCCAGCGAAGAAAAGATCATCCGCGCCGTGACCGGCGGCCCCCGTGAGCTCTGCATCGGGCTCAAGGTGCCCATCCAGCCCTGCGAAGTCGCCTTCCTCGTAGAAGACATCTACAAGGCCAAGAGCGCCGTCACCGGCATCCCCACGAAGCTCGTCCTGATCAGGTGGCAGAAGCCTACCCGGGACATCCTCATCATGATAGGTGAGGGTGCGGACGAGCAAAAGTCGTCAGATCTGAAGCTGTCGGAGCTCGTCTGCATGACCAAGGAGGAGGCGACGAGACACCAGAAGGAGGTGTTGCTGGGCGAGAAGACACTCGAAGAGCTCTACGATGCTGAAGTTATCGAGAAAGTGGCGAAGAGACAGGAGGAGATCAAGCTGTATGAGAAGTACAGGTGAATGAATCTCTTAGGTCTCGGAAAAGCAAGATGGCCTGATAAAGGTCATATGGTCGGTTTCTTGGTCATTTTRGTTRCCGGCGTCCAAAATTCCCATCACAAAGATTAAAAATGGTTTGACAATGAAAAAAGGCGGCCTGGAGTCAAAGATATTTTGATAGAGGTCGTTTAAGCACAAYACCATGTGCGTGCTGCCGCACTTGATTGACAGTCAGACCATGATCCTATCTGAGACTATCTTTTCATGCTGTCGAATGAGGTATCTGCCAATTGGAGCAAAGAAACTACTTGGACAAGAGTTTGTTCAGAGAACGAAGATGACTGGGGAAAAAAATTAGTCGCTCCTGAAGGCAGCGCCTTGCGGTTTGCCGACGTCGAGATCCCTATTCTGGATATGGTGCTTGTGCTGTCGTTGCTAGCCGACTGCATAAAAGGCAACGATATACTACCTCCTGACGACGAAGTCTCCGCTGAGAAGATAATGTACTTGAACACAGTACTTCAACAAACAATCTTTGAGAGCTCCCATGATCTTCTTCCTTGAAGATAACCATCGAGATAGTGGTGCAGATTCCTTCTTAAGCAACTGCCTTAATAGGAAGAAAAACTCCCAAGAGAACTTGTTTGAGGAGAGTACTTGAACAAGACTGTGAACCTTTGAAGCAAGATTGGTGATAGAAGTGCACTTTCACTTCTTAAAGGCAAGAAAAGCAGCGAGATACCTCAAAGACAAACGAGAAAAAGAGAGAAAACAAACATCAAGAATGCACTACATGTGCCTAAGCCCTAAACGGCATTTCAGAGTCGAGTGCCCCAGAATATCTCAGCAAGCAAGTTGGATTCCGCTACTTGGCTTATTGTCTGGTTGCCAGACTGTCATGACCCATCGAGTGGAAACGCCCTCTGCCTTCTGAATAGCAGTGCCTGTCGCTGTGCTGTGTGTCGCGGTCATCGTGTCGGATCTGCCAGATCCTGACAGAAAGTGATGTAGTGTCCGACCGTTCAGGCCACGATACTTCAGCCCAAACGAAGTGAATGAGTAGGCCCCCAGATATTACGGTTTCTCGA
Organism: Neurospora sp. FGSC 26625; assembly: GCA_009805435.1. Taxonomy (NCBI): domain Eukaryota; kingdom Fungi; phylum Ascomycota; class Sordariomycetes; order Sordariales; family Sordariaceae; genus Neurospora; species Neurospora sp. FGSC 26625. The sequence goes on from RAOR01000215.1 coordinate 3,328, forward strand.
CGGCGAACCCGACGCCGTCGCAGACCTTGCCCTTGTTGTAGAACTTGACGTTGGGCAAAAGCTGACTGACCATCCAGCGTGCAGTCTTCGCGTGGAGAGTACCCTCGCCAAACGGCTCGGAGGTCTTATCCTTCCGCAGCCCTTGGGTAGCGTTCTCGTCGGCGAGGTCCAGCGCCGCCATGGCCTCCTCGATACCCGGTCCCGAGACATTATCGTCGGCCGGATCGCTGTTGCCACGAGGAAAGGCCGAAAGCCCGCTCGCCAGTGCCTGGAAGATGACCAGCTGGTCCTGGAGGAACTCGTCTACCACGCCACCGGTAGAAACTTCGTCGTACAACGCTCTCGCAACCTTGGTTGCCACGCTCTCGCTCATGGATGCCACCCCGCCGGTTCCTGCGTGTGATGACGAGCCATTGTCGCCCTTGCTTTTGCCTTTCTTTGAGTTGGCTGCTTTCGGCATCGAAGTAAGGATGTCCCTACCCCACCTCAAAACGGCGCCGGAGCCGGCTCCTCCTTCATCATCGGATGGCCATGAGCGCGCAACGAGGAGCACGTAAATGCGCGAGTTGGCTCCGCTGTCCTCCAGTAGCTTGAAGATGACTTCCACGTCCGGGAAAAGGTCCCCTAGGTTTTGGACTAGTGCCTGGGAGAGAGACTCGTGCATGTCTGTCGGTGCAACGATGGAGACGTCGATAGCTTCAAGGTCGAAATCCTCGCCTTGTCTGTTTCTGCCCTTCATGGTGCAGGCTGTCGGGTTTCTGAGGCGGAATGAATCGCCGACTCGAATGGGGTGAACACGTAGGGCCACGGTGCCGCGCTGCATCTTTCCGAGATTCCAGCCGCGTGTCTTAAGCTTACGTTCCACGACAATGCCGAAGGCTTGCTCGAGGGACGGTAGGAGGACTTGGTCCAGATATTCGTAAGAAAGGGAAAAGGAGATGTTGGTGCCGCCGGAAATTTCCACATCGATGTGCTCAGGGTGGTCTTGCCTCTTGCTCGTATTTCCGCCGGCAAAGAGGAGAAAGGGAAAGATTGCTTGGAAGATAAGCAACGTGCTTGCCGCGGCAGAGTCGGCATCGATCTTGACGGTGCGGTCATGGATACCGGTGAAGAGCTTGGAGGTTGCGGGGCTGTCCCGCGGCTTGAACTCGAGGGTAGTGCTACCGACCGAAAGGCCATTAACTTCGGCATCGGTTACGCGAGCGAGCCATTCGATGGAAGCTACGTGTTGAGCTTTGAGTCCTATTATCTTTGTCAGTGGTTGTCCGAGGAAGTGCGTGGTTGCCGCGGTTTAAAGACCGCTTTGCGAGCTGAGTCACAAAAGGAGCGGGGAAAGAGCGACAGGGAAAGGGAAAGAAAGATACGAACCTCCGCCGCGTGGCCCTTCGCGGTTTCCCCTCACGTTAGTGATGCGAATGGGCTGGGTGATAACGGAAGCGATCGCGCATGCTATGCGGACCAGCTGTCCACCTCCCTCGCCTGTTCTGCCATCAATCTCGAGGATCGGTCGTGCCGCCTTCGACTTCTTCATGGCTGCCTTTCGTTGGTGGGGCAACATGTGCTCTGGATCATCTGCACTTGAACGCAAGATGATATTTGCCGTCCCAGAACAAGTGGGATTGCTGGAGGGTTGCGCCATCATGTATKGTCGCTGTTGCAGGTGGGATGGATCCTGCTTGAGTTCGCAGTAGATGTGAGGTCTGACCGAGGGGGATTATCCTTCAGCTGGTGCTGGATCTGGTTAGAGAAGGAAAAAGGAGTCCAGTAAAGTGGTTAGAGGTGGCTTGTTTCCGCAGAGTTCAGATTTTACGCGGTGCGAACGACGGTGTTGTGAGCTTTCGTGGTGGGAGAGAAGGAATTACCCGCAGGCGTGTTGGTTTATTTGTAGGTGGAAAATCCGAGGATCTAGGTTGCATCCGACGAAGGTTTTCAACGCTTCCGAAAAATTAGTACCAACTGGTGAAGGAAGAGGAAAATTTGACTCGGGTTGTGTTTTCGGCGAGGTGAGTCAAAGGTAAGTAGGTTTGAATGGGTGTTGTGCGATGACGGTGGTACGGGTTCGGGGTTGGTTGTTTTGTAAGGTTCCTGCGACGGTGTGTGGCGCGGTACCAAACAAAGGCAAAGTGACGAGCTGAGGGAGGGGGGCGGACAAGGTCCCGGGTCATGCGGCCTTAGCTTCCACTCTGATCTTCGACCTCGAAGTCGATTGCCACGGAAGCTGGATGGTACAAACAACCGATGACCAAATGCAGGTGGCCGATTTAACCAACGAACTTGAGCGAGCAGTCCAAGGACTGGCAACGACGCATCGAAAGAGGTAGGTATTCAGCACACTTCACCCGGTAATCACGGGAACGAGGCAGAGGGCAGATCACATGACAAATATCGTTGTGCTGAGATGATTTAAAGATTCAATTGCCTTATTTACTAATGAAACGATTGGGAGTTTCCAAGTATCTATCTATATTACCCTGTATGTCGTTCAGTGTTATCTGATACTATCCCACGGTTGAGTGTCCAAGAGGGGTAACCCAACAACTTTCCTCCACGGAAACATCTACCAGAATTTAAAACATAATGAAGGATGGCATGGGCACATTTAAGCCTACTCCGTCATCTTCGGACGTCTCGCCAACTAGCATGTCCATCCTCTCGGTTATCTGAGCAGGATATGAGATGGGTGATCCAGGTGGAGCACCATCACGTTRGGAGGACAGCCCTTCCAATGATGCTGAGATATGGATGAGGCGTGCTGTCATTTCTTGCGGTCTGTGGGTGGTATCATTCCCATTGTTTGCCTCGATAGGGTGAAGGCGGGAGTACCAGACCTGAGACTCGGTAACGTATGAGGCCGTTCTCGCAGCTCTTGTTGTGGACTCGGATAAGTTATTCATCGGAGTACCTTCAGAGGCTGATGCGTTCGGCGACATGCTGGACGTAATGGACAGACTGTCCAATCATGTCAGCGAGTGACATCTTCGTCAAGTGATATGAGGATTTGTACTTGCCTTGGAGGGTCCCTTCCAGTAGTGTTTGAGGTATCGGATGCCTGGGTCAGCCCATGATTCTCTCTATCCCTCTCCGGATGAGGTGCTGCTTGTGCCTCTCGAAGCGATGCGCTTTCAGACGGAGCATCAATAGTGTGCTCGTCAGTGGTTTCTAGGTCATCGATGGCCATGGCTAATGTATTGGATGTAGCGGATGAGTTCGAGCGCTGGCGTTGCGAAGGAGTCGTCGTATTGCTTCGGGGGCATAGATGCCAGTGAATGACTAGGTCTTATTTTGTGGTTGCAAAACAAACAGGGCTCCTCGATGAAAGGGCTTTTCGGTGCAGAATGAAGGAGACAGAGAGCTTTGGAGCGGAGTGTCGTGACCGGATGGAATGTAGGCCTTAAATAGAAAGAGAGACTCCTGTGACGAAGAAAACTGGAGAACATCCTAGAGGTACCAATCCCAGTGCTAGAGTTGATGGTTTCACAAAAGTCGTTGGGAAAGTGTCATTATTTGACGTGCCAGCTTGATATACGCACCCTACTACATCTTGAGGTTGCTTCCAGTGGTCTTCGATAACGCCACAAAGAGGGCTGTCTGCCAAAAGTTCGTTGGAACTACTCCGATAGGGCTGCCCCCCAACCAAAAGAACGTGTGGACGCTTGAAGCTGGCTGTTGAGCTTATGTTGGGAGGTGAAGGTGTGTTCGGGGATATCATCATCACGGTACAGGATACCTTGAGACTGCCAGCCTAGACTATCTGTTCTATCGTTCCATCGACATCTTGTCAACCTGTTCATAGCGAGTGGTTGGGAGCTCGGGCTGCAAGTTGCGAAGGCAGATAAGGCAACCACTAAGGTGATATGACTGTTGAAACGTAAACAGCTGGCAAGTGTCCGTGGCGCGAGACGGATGTACCCGCAAACTTAATGACTGGGTGGAGGGTTGGATGTTGAAATGATCTGTAAACCCCTGAAGAACAATGTATCGCCGTCCATCACGATAATCAAACCCTGATTGTCCGGTAACCCTGTGTACAGTAAAGAAATTTAAGGGATTGGTCACCTTCACGAAGAATATCGTAGGGCGATGCGGCGGAGAAGCTCACAAAAAGGAGGGAGGGGCGTGGACCTTGGCCATCGTCAGGAGCAGGCATCCCAGCTCGCGGGCTCAGGTTATGGTTGGCCCAGTCGGGAGCAACAATTCAAAGATGAGAGGCTTTACCTTGTCCACCGTGACTTGGTGCCATAGCTAAAGGTACATCCGCCATGCTAAGCCGCTAAAAGAAATTTTATCTCATGAAATTCAAGTCCCTTACATTGATAGGCTGATCAGACAGTCAAGGCCAAGTTCCAGTGCGGGAAAGGAAGGGTCAAAGGTGAGGGGTGAAGGGGGAATCGAGTCTCTCGTACTCGGTTTGGTAAACAATAAGGCGCCTTTGACTCATCCGTTGTCATGGTCGAGTGTACAGTACCCACATTGACAGCCCATCGCAACAACCAGAAGAGCAACCACGGGTGTTTCACAGACGGGGGTTGCCCAGTTGTTGAATAAACAAGTGATCGGATGGCACAAGAATGCCGCTTGTTTCCGTCAACAATCCCACGTCCACGGCCTCGGATAAGACTACGATAGTCTTAATCCAACATCTCGAGCCATAGAGACTCCAATTTCGTTGAAGCACAGTGAATACCTCTAACAAGTTGGAACTGCTTCCCTCATGAACACGTATTGCGGGGCTTGAGGATACAAGTGAGTGGCGCAAACTTCTCTCTCCAGCCTGGGCACTCACTTTGCTTTTACTTTCCCAGTTCTCCAAACTTGGGCTTACGAGCAGCCCTAACGGACCAATTCCCGACTTATGTTTGGCCGCCACAACCGGTTTGACAAATGTATACCTGGAACCGTGTGTAGGAATAGGAGTGTTGAGGGAGATGAGTACCCGGAAGGTACTTTTCACGAAATATCTGCCACATGGGGCTCTTTTCATCCTCCCTTGTTCATTCCGCAATCTTAACGTAGCGGAAAACTGATAGAGAATTGTTTTGAGACTCACAGTAGCAATGCTGTTTCGATTTGTTGAGCTAGTGTCGTCCTTGAGAAGCCACTTGCACAACCCCAGTATCTACCGGGAAAGAATAAGGCAACAGCAACGAGGAGCGTGTGTCCCTGACCTTTGGGACATATGGTGGCAATTGGTCACCTTTACTTGTCAGAAAATAGCTAAACAGTCATCTCTTTGTGAAATATGGATGGTGAGTAAATGATGATTTCATGGTGCCTATCGGACCTTTCTTAGTTGTTGACGTCCGGACTATCGTCCGGTTAGAAGCACCGCTTTGGAGATGGTTTTGACACGGCCGACTGCAATGTCAGCTTTTCATGGGTTCGGCAACAACCAAGTACGGTGCTCGGTGAGGATATGGACCAAGGCAACAATATGTTTCACCTGTTTCTTTACCCGAAGTGGCGATTTTCCCTTCTGGCAAAGGCTGATGATGTTAGGCCAAGAGTATCACAACCGTTATCTCAAGAGAGCGAGAAATATACTGGTTGATGACTTGCTCACTGGTCGATATTCATCATTGAAGAGGCCAAAGGTCAGCGAGGCAACGAAGCTAGCCTACGTGGCAGGACAAAATTAGTGACAATAGATGACCACTCGTATGAGGCAAACGCCGAGATACCCATCTCTCGTGTTTGCTCCCCGGTCTGAAGGGGTCCCCATAGTTTGACAAGAAAGCCTTGCTATTTAGAAGTGATGGCCGATTTGACGATAGTAATTCTGTTATCATTTGTGACAGATGGAGAGGCGGGGAAAGAACGGAAGGCAAAAAGCGGATTGTTTCATGGCAAGGCTCACATAGGGAATCCGCCGCGAGACGGCGCCATAGTGTGAATTGCTTGTTCACTACCGTTGAGAGCCATGGACAACGCCTTGCCGCAGAGACCGGGAACCTTCCCCGATGATTATGGCCTCAAGGACTGGCGCAAACAAGCGATCTGTCTACAGAGTGTGTCCACGGAGGAACAAGGAGCAAGGAGTTAAACTCGGCCCCGACTGGTTACGCCGAGACAGTTGCTTGTGGGAAACGAGGCACAAAACTGCACTTTGTCAATGAAATGTAATCGGTTGGCGGGATATGATCGATGTGATCGACTGCGAAGAAGTAGAAGCGATGTGCATTGCGGCGGAGAGTATGCTAATGTGGAAATTAGTTGGGCACGAACATACTGTTCACTGTGGTTCCATGACTTACCCGACAGTCGTAGATTGGCGACGCCCAACACCAGACCCTGTGAAAGGAAACTTCAGCCCCCAGGTCTTTCCACAGATGAAAAGTCCAGTTACTATCCTCAAAAAAAAAAGAGGTGGACTAGAATGCAATATCCAACCAGTTCAGCTACTCTTGCTATTCCCAAAATGCAACGTAAATGACAGCAGAGCAGATGGAGATTGCATCCACGATGCGCCAATGTTCCCAATTCAGCTGAGCTGAACACCATCAGGTCGTGAGGGCACCCGTAAGAACGACCTGGTTTGGCCCCCATCTGCAAGCAATCCCACGCGACTTCCACATTTGTTTTCCATGGTGAAGAAAACAAGACGGTGATCTGCAATCGGTTCGACTGGGAGGGCAAGAGCAAGGGATCGGTTGGCAGCGGCGACAACCCACACGCACGATGATGTGCGAGCTATTGGCAGGACCCAATGTATGGAAGCTGGCTGTTCGGGAACACTGTAATATTGGTGGCTGGAAATGAATAAGAAAAAAGAGGGATATCTCAGTAAACTATGTGACAAGAATTGAACAAGAGTGCGCCTTCAGGTAGAACTTATCATGCTGATCCAGTGTGCGCAACGCCCGAAGTAGCGTCGAGCGAGAGACCCAAACCATCCTCGAAATCAAGGTCCTTAAACTGACCATCCTCCACGACCCAAGGTTGCCCCTCCTTCTTCGGCGTGTACAGAACCTCACAGGCGCGACCGACAACCAAAAGCCCCGGTGGGCGGCTGCCCTCCTGCTCGATGGCCTGCTCGACATACCGGAGCGTTGTTCGGATAACTCGCTGATCTGGGCAAGTCGCTCTCTCGATAACCGCACACGGTGTATCTAGCGGCCACAGAGCCCGTTGCTTCTCGCCCTCCTGAATCTCCGCGATCCCATCAACCTCCTCGAGCCGCGTCGTCAACTCCTTGACCAATCCTCCGATACGATGCAGAGCCATCAAGAATACGACCGTACGACTGCCGACATACTCAGGCGGCACCGGCGGCTTGCCCTTCTTTCCCGTTCCGGTGCAGATGAGCACCTGGTCCGACACATCACGCTGGGTGACAGGAATACCCGCAAACAGTGGCGCGCTCAAGCTGCTCGTGATGCCCGGCAACACCACGACGCGGTCGCCGAGCCCGTGCTCCCTGAAGAAGGCCACCTCCTCGCCGCCGCGTCCGTAGATGAAGGGATCGCCCTGCTTGAGCCGCAACACCGTCTTGCCCGCACGAACACCCTCCAGAGCCTGCTCGAGCAGCTCTTCCTGCGCGCGATCGGCGTTTCCGGGGAACTTGCGCGCGATCGAGACGGGAGTCCGGCGCGGGATCATATCTAGAACACCCGAGGGAACTAGCTTGTCGGCGAGAATCAGGTCGGCTGATTGGATGGCCTTSTAGGTGGCGCGAGTAAGAAGATCCGGGTGGCCCGGTCCGCTGCCGGCGAGGAAGATGCGTCCGAGACGGCCATTGCTGTTGGTCGTGCTGCTGCTGCCTCCCTCGCTGACGGCACCCGGGGAAACGGGTTGTGCTGGTGATGCCGAGGAGTTGTCGCTGCCGAACCCGGGATATGCCTGGAGGATGCTCTCCACGTCATCGTCGGTGATCTCCACCAGCTTCTTCAGGGGCCAATACTCGCACACCTGCGCCAACCACCGCATGCGGCGCGTCTTTGCCGCCTCGGCTTGCACGTCCAGCTCTGTAACAAGTTTGTTAAACGTTGCCGACTGGTCGATAGAGTCGTCGACGCCTTCGTTCACCGCCGCGGCAATGGCGCTCTCTGCCGCAGTCCTGGCCTCTACGTCCTCGGTGATAATCCTCCTCCTCACGTCTCCAAGTCGGGCACACGCGGCTCCCAATCCCTTGGGCAGCGCAGAAGCCACCTCCCTCCTGATCCTACTGGCCAGCTTGCAGCCCCGGCCATTGGTTGTCACGCCAATCTGCAGCGGGCCGTCGACGTGTACGCTGAGGAGGCTGAAAGAGCACAGCGCCGGGTTGTCTAGCACGTTGAMAGGAATGCGCTTGCGCTTGCACAGGGCCGATACCCGCTCGGCCAGCGATTGGTCGTGGTGTGTCACAAAAACGGCGTCCACGACCTTGTCCACCTCAGACCGGCCGAGCGTGAAGAGGTCCTCATCGGAGAAAGGCCGATCCAGGTGCGTTAGGGCGCCGGAAGAAATGTAGTTGGCCAGGCTGTGGTGTAGCTCCCGCTTTTGACTTTGTTGTGAGTCTGCTGATGCTGTTGGAGTCACATCCGACTCTGTTGGTGATGGGATGGCCGAAACCGGAGCGATCAAAATGGGTTTTGCGCCCACGSTGAGKGACTGRGAGACTCGGGATGCCGCCAGCGGATTGGAGCCGATAATCAGGTGAACATGTTCTCGACAATCCTGTGCCGTGAGAAGGGTAGTATGGTAGGCCGAGGGGCCCGTAGGTAAATTTGCGGATGCCATCGTTGCCACCTCTAGTCGGAGGATGTTTGGAGGCTTGAATATGGGGAGTTCTCTGAAAAGAACCCTCTGAGTCCCTCGTTCGTCGAGGTCCTGAAAACACACTCGGGACGGCCTAAGTCCCGTAAATCTGAGTATGAAACGAGCTCGATTGCGTGATCTTGAAAACGTGCTCGAGGTAAGGTGATTGTCAAAGACAAGGTAAGGTAAATGAACTGTTGTAGGGTAGGGTATCAAAGAGATGGGATGAGTGTTTACGGGTAGGTATTCAACAGATAGATGACTCGGGTTTCTGATCGAGGAAGCTTGGAAGAAGTTTTAAGTTACGGGACTCTGAAGTTTATATACTCTCCCTCCTACTTACTAAATCTACCTCCGGACTCCGGCCGGTCGGTCGTAGTCATGTCATGTCGTCCCTCAAGAATAGAGTCACTTCATCCTCTTTCCCCACGTTGAGGCGGCTGCAGAAGTTCCAGCMACTCCGCTGAAAATGGGGATGTAAGTCGACAAAGAAACAGGGGTARTCATCGACATTCAAACGGATTTGGCCACTCAGAGCGCAGGAATCTTCTGTGGCAGTTCTCTTTTGGTTGCAAGAATCGACAGAATCTTTTTAGTGCCCGCTGACGCCATTCTCGAGGGACCCGCTTTGGCCGCAGTCCCCTGCGGTCGCGGCAATGGTTGAACCGCTGCGTTCGGCTGTCGGTCGATGCTTGAATTGTTGTGGTGTTGTTAGTTTGTTAACAAGCTAGTTCACTCTAGGATAATTTACAGAATGGAAAAAGAGTGCTAAATTTCTCAGAGCTACACTAATATATCTATGGCTTCATAAATGCTCTGATTGGTCTTAGATAGCAGCAAAACAACAGGAAAAACAATAATGTAGCCCCTCGGGAAATAGTGTCTGTTAGGTCAATATCACCAGAGCATCCCCAGCTTTGAAGTTCGATTGGTAATGGAACTCTGTCCATGCTACCCGCAACGCAATCCTGCACCCCAACATCCCGTCCATCGAGGGGATGTATAATCGCCGCTCGGAAGTGTCAAACGATAAGACTGATAAGAGTCCCCCATCCAATTCCAATGTCCGCGGGACAAGACCGGAGATGCTCGAGTCAATGTTATTGTATCTGACATACGACTCGTCTAAGCTAGAAGCGCCCTCAGACCCAATTCAAACCGAGTCCGAGTATCTCATTCAGTTGCTATGATGTTATAGCCATTTATGAACTTGTGCAACGGGAAAATCGGAGATGCTCAGTTGCAGATAGAAACCGGGTGGCAGCTCGACTCGACTTCCGCGGGATAATTTCCAGGACGGTGTACAGATGAGCCTTTATCCCAGTTCATAGACAGACTTACGGCACAGAATTTAACAGATATCGTGGACTGTTGGTATAACCACCCAACTTTAACACTCTATGTTAATGATATTACTCAAAACAGTTGTTGCGAAGACCTCTTATATCAAATCAACAAGACCACAAAACCAGTTCTCAGCGACTGCCCAAGCAGATAAACATCAGCGGTTGAACACAGTTATATTTCCCGCTGTCAAACAAACCCTCCTCCTCCAGCCTAACCTTGTGCCGCTTCAACCCTCCATGTCGTATGTTGAAAGGGTTCTGCGTCCATCTCGACATGTCTTCAAAGTCCGTCCCCACTAGCCCGTCCGTATATGCAGATTCAAAGAAAAATGACCAAATTATGTACAATGCAGAAACGAAAAATAGGAAACAAAACTTTGTTGTTGTAAACTCCAATTTTCCCCCAGCCACCCAACAACACACCGAGAAACGGGATATTGATAACTCGAAGAGAGGAGGCCACAAGATGCAGTAAGACAAGAGCGAGAACCGGTGGCGGAAAACAAAAAGTTGATAAGGGAACCACTGCTGGTTGTGAAATCGTGTGCATCGTAGGACAGAAATGTCCGGTATCGGCGTCGTATAGGCGTCCTTCTTGGGCGATGGCGTAAATGAGCTGGTCGGGAGACATAGATGTGGTTGCCCGTGCTTGCTAGTGGTGCTCTAATCTGCGTCGATCATGCGTATGAAACGCAGTTTTGCCTAGCATCGAGGCTCGAGAGGACGGCCTATGCTGGGGCCATTATCCGGGCTATTCGGTCTGCCGTCTTACATGACCACGCACTTCGACTCCTCGCGATCCTTCTTTACTGACAGAGCGACACGCGCCGCCTCGGTGAAGGCTTCGTTAACTCCCCGGTTGCGCATGGCGGAGCATTCGAGATATCGCAGGGCCTTGATCCGGCGAGCCACTTCCAGGCCTTGGTCGTAGCTGATCATTGGCTTCTTCTCCCGCTGAGCGCCGTCCTCGTTGGCTCCATCCTCCTCGTCTTCGGTTGCCTCGCGCAAGTCGCACTTCAACGCCACCAAAACAATTTTGACACCCGGGCAGTTTTCGGCAATCTCGCCTTGCCATTTGCTTTCGACGTTTTCGAGAGAGTCCTTGCTGTCGACGGAGTAGCAAAGCATGATCAAATCGGTGTCATCTAGTAGACCGTAAGTCAGACGTCGCTCGCATAATGTGGTTATGCGGCTCCCGGGAAATGTGAAGAACCTACCGTATGATAGACTTCGTAGCCTGTCGAATTCTTCCTGGCCGGCGGTATCCCACAATGACAGTTCGATATGGACATTGTCGACGAAGATGTCTGGGTACACATTAGTACCGTGTTGGCGGACACTTTGTCAATTACGCTTTGTAAACGTACCGTGCACATAGTTCTCAAAGACGGTCGGCTCGTATACAGTGGGGAAATAGCTGGACGGGAGGTTGAGCGCATATCCTTAGATTGCCTGGCATTGGCAGTTCAATCGCAAACATACCCTCTTGTGAAAACGTTGAGTAGTGAGGTCTTTCCGGAAGCACCGTCGCCGCTGTTGCCAAGAGGTCGAGTCAGCAATTGACCTCAAGTCTCTCCAGGCATTGTAATGTCGCGCCGATCAATCCGACAAGGTAAGGGTATGCGTAAACTCACAGCAAGACGAGCTTGCGCTGCACATTTTTCGAACCTCCGAGTCCGCAAGGCATTTTGACTGATGTTCTGAAGAAGAAAAGAAGTGATTGAATAGAGTTATTGTGCTGTTACAGTATTGCCGTTTCCGAGTCTCGAGGAACAGCGAAGGAGCGGATTGGTGGGCCCCTTTCGGTTGCGTCTGGAACTCGATGATGAATGTCCCCAATTGACTTTCTTCAAAGACAAGGGTTACCGGGATCGAATCCGAAAAGAAGGATGGCGAGCGAGCGGGAAGAGGATAAAGGCTCTGGACAAACGAGCCGCAGACGTCTAACTATATCTTGCTGGAAGTCGCAAACCGATTGACGATGACGAAGTGGAAAGAGGGGGCGGCGGTGGCGGCGACGGAGCAGAGGCTCGATGGGGGTTGCAGTGGTGTCGGTCGAAAAGGAGCCAAAGCCAAAAAGGTAGAGTAAGGCCGATACGGGGTTTCTGGGGTACAGCAACGGGGAACGCTGGGCAGGTCGTAATCGGGGAAAGTAGTTGGAAAACTTGAAACTGTGCCGTTGTGCGTGTGAGCCGCTGCAAGAGAGTGTGAGTCGCCGGGAGTGAGGGCAGCGGGCGGGGGATGCGAATAGGACGGGGAGGGAAAGAAGGGAAAAGAGAAGGGCAAAAAGGGATCGGGAAGTGCAGTGGAAAAGCGAAGGGAGTTTGGTCGACAGTGTACAAGTGAAGAAGGCAAGTTGCGGACGAAATTGAAGTCGGAGATGAAGTCAGCGAGAAATTGGACTGGAGCGAGCAGGACTCGGCTATCCGCACAGTGCAGGGGCGCCCGCTGGCCCTTCCTTCCAGTGGCCGCTGCAGGTGCAGTTCCAGTGCGAGGTGAAGACCACAACAACTGGAACGGGTCGGTTTGACGGGGGACCGCACACGCACCCACACGGTCTGCACAAGTGGAAGTTGTGCTGCGCGCCCAGCGCAGTTGTGGTCGACGGGGGCGAGAACATTGGGTCGGCCAGATTGTGAGGTGGATCAATCGTCAGCAGCGAACAGGTGCGTTCCAGCCACTCATTGTGCGACAAACTGGCCAGGCTGGCCCACCCCAACCTCAAGCACGAGCCATGCCGTTCGGGAAGAAGAAGAAGAGTATGGGGCCAAATGCTCGCTTAACATTGGAAGGATTTGATATTCAGGGATCAATCTTGAACCCCTTCTGGTCGAAACCGTCCCTTGCAAGCTCTCAATCTCAACCCATTAGTTTTCGATTTATCCATCTCACCGATTTGTTGCTTACTCGCTTCCCTACATATATCCCATTTCGTTGGCTGAGAACCGAACGTTACAGAGACTACATACTCCTCCAGCGCTTGTGTTTATATACTTTGCCTTCATACGACCTACAAGCTATCCGGTTTGCAGTGCTTCGTATGCCGTTGCACAAACACGATTATCGACTGGACTTGATCAAACACACAGGCTTCTTCCTCAACTCACTCACTCCTGCAGCACAACGTTGTAACCCACACCAGCCTTGCAGATAGGGCGAACCTGTCCTGGCTACGCGCAGCATTGAGCAGTATAAATTCTAGGTAGGAGTGCATCATTTTTGCCTCAGCCTGGAACACCTGGTCTCATGTGCCCTCTAGAGCCAATTGGCTCGTTGATGGAATGAAAGGGTTACATACCTACCTTGTGCAGCAAGGGCGGAGGGTTGCGTTGTTCATCCTGCAATGGCTTTCACTTATTGTTGTTCGACCCAAAGGACAGGACGGGACGGGATGGATTTGGAGACGTGATGAGGCCCAATTAGTCGGCGAAAGGGGGACCACTCTGCTGCTGCTGCTGCTGTGTACGCAGTACCTAGGTAGGAACCACTTCTCACGCCAACTTTGCGAGACTGCCTGACGATTAGTGTTTCGGTTTGCTTTTTGGCTAACTGGATAAAAAAAAGAGTGCGTACCACATTGACTGGATGTGGTAACTATTTACAGTTCAGCCCAGCAAGCCACCATCCGCATTCGTAGGGATTTATCCAAGACGTCGGGTTCATGCTCCACACACAGCAACAGCCTCGATGATAACCCCGGATTTGGCAACCCGAGAATGGGAAAGTGAAGGCCGCTAGACTGACCAGGGACGCAGACTGTCAAACTGATTGATGGCTTTATTGGTCTTTGCACTGTACAAGACAACTGACTCGAACAAGATGTGTGACGGTCTGCCTTCCAGTTCATGTTCCCAAAGTATGCAGCGTGGGGACACAAGTGGCTGGGTTGAGAGGTTCGCGCCTCTCGCATTATGTAGAAGCCATGGCGGCACACGCTGAAGTCGTAACGTAACATACTTGAGAGAAACTGCCCCGAAGCAGTTCATAGACTCATCGCAGAGAACATTTAGCTTTGTAGTATTGATATTGCTTCCATAGGGTATTGTAAGGACACCTGTGTTTCATATCTCGCATCCATATATCTTACACACCGCGACTTTGCCCATTTCCCCTTTATTTCTTGTCACCAAACAAGCCCTTCTCCAAAAATCCTTCAGGGAGTGGCGCCCGTCTAAACTCCTCATCCTCGATATCATCAGGATCGACATACTTCCCATGACGGGGATCGTCCTGAAGCTCGTCCATGAGGTCGTTCATCTTGACCTTCTTACCATTCTTCGTCCTCCTCTCGACCGGCGCTCTACCGTTGGGATACTTCTCACTGGCAGCAAGGATTCTGTTCGTATTGGGATCGACGGTAACCTCGACCACTCTAGGCTTCTTCTTGAAGCCGAGGCCAGCAAGTTCACGGGAGCGAACGCCGCCGTCGTCGGGGTTCTTGAGACCCTTAGCGAGGTTCTCGGCGTTCTTGCCGGCTTTGCCAAGACGAATCTCGCGACGGGTGCGAGTCTTCGCTCCCAAGGCCCACAGGTCACCCCACTTGGCCTTGCGGGCGTCGTGGTACGCCTGCTTGGAGAAGGACTTGGGAACCACCCAGCGCTCGATGGTGCCGGCCGGGGTGCATAGGTCGAGCGTGACGTGACCCTTGCTCTTGAGAGGCGGCATGACATTGCGGGGAAGAGACAGAGCGTGGGGAGTACCGGCTCCAACGTCTTCGTAGCCCTTGAAGGCGCGGTCAACAGCTTCTGGGCCTTGGAAGAATGATGAGGCGGGATCGGTCACATTGGATCCACTGGACGAGGACTTGACACCGTCTGGGTGAGCGCCCCTGCGAATGGCAATGTAGCTGAACTCAATGTCCTCGTGGTTACGGTGCGAGGCACCAAGGACTCTCTGAAGGAAAGAAGGGCGGACGAATCGTTGACTGAAATGGCAGAAGTCCTTGCGTCCTGCGCTGTGTCCTGGGGTCAGATACATGGGGCACTTGGCATGGTTCGTGCAGGGGGCAATGATGTGGCCAGGTTCGCGAATGCGTCCTGATTCGGGGACCGCTGTCATATCCTCGCCAGTCTCTACGGGGACGGGCGGGATGATGAACTCGTTGAGCATACGGTCGCGGACATCAGCCACAGCCTCGAAGCCACGGGGGTGACCCTTCTCCAAAACGATGAGAACACCGCCCTCGGGATTAAGCATGGTCCAAAGGTTGTCGATGAAATCCTTGCGCTTATAGGTCTTGTCAAGGGGCATCAGTTGATGAGAAGCGATGATGACATCGAAAACCTTTCTCTGCCCGGGTCCGCCATCAGAGTCGAGCATGCGCTCAGCTCCCTCGGCTGAATGCAGGTAATCGGGTAGTCGGGGAAGGAAGGTTGTGTTGTGAAGGAACTGGGACACACGTTGACGCAAGTTTTCGGAACCTACAACGACGGTCTTCTTTCCAAGGGGCTCGCGACCTTGAACCTTGCCTTGCTCGCGAAGCAGCGCCCACTCCGCTTGCAGAACCTCCTGCCACGCAGCAAGACCTGCTCCACCAGCGCCGACGTCGAGAACTCGCGGGCCCGTACCGTTGGTGAGGAGTCCCTGAAGCCACTCAGAACCAAGGCGCTTGCGGACCTCAACCAAGATGCTGGTTGAAGTGGCATAAAGACCAGGGAGTACGGTGGTGATATAGGTGTCTGCCTCAATCGCGCTCATCCTATGATGGCCTGCCTGCATTGCCACAGGCTTCTGTCCCAGGTTCTTCTTCGTTGCCGGCGTGGCCGGTGAATGTGGAAGTCCCGGACCCCCAAAGACTGTCTCAGCATGTTCGCGGACGTGGGTCGGGTTGGTGCGGCTGAGAAGATCTTTAATAGGCTCGGTAAAGGTTGCCTTGGGAAGAAGCAGCGTGCTCGGCTTGGTCTTGAAGATGCCGATGGCGGTATGAGGATGAATTCTGTCGTTGACAGATTTCTCAGGCAAGAGCCACCCTTCTTCTTCCTCTTCAACACCCTCTCCCTCCTCAAAGTGGTCCACCTCTTCCTCTTGTTGAACCTCCTCTTCATCCACAATCTCCTCAAGCGGGCGAAGACTGGCCGCCTCAAAGTCCCTTTGCAGTCTCATCAGCGCAGCGAACTCGCGTTTGTTGTTGGCCGTTACGTTTAGGTAATCGATCTGAGCCTCGGTAAGGGGGCGTAATTCTGCGACGGCTTCTACATCGCTTTCCTCCACAGGAGGCTGCTCGATGGTGTATTCGACCTCTTCGAAATGTCCAGACTCAGTTTCCATAAACAGAGTACGCTGTGGCCCGTTTTGCCCTCCGACATTTACACCGCTAAGTTGAGGTATTCCGACATCCTCTGGTACTGTCTCGCGAAGTGGTGCGCCGTATAGTCGCTCGTAGATCTTGTATTCTTCTTCTGTAAAGTAGCCATAGGGAAGTGTGTGCTTGAATGTCTGACGAGCTTGGCGTACGAACGTTTCGGCATCATAATCGGCGTCTTCGCGGCTAAGCTCGGGGTCTTCGGCTGGGGGTTCTGTCGAGGTAGCGCCGGGAGTGCTTTGTGTTGCTTCTTGGAAAACTGATCTGGTGGAAGAAAGATGTCGAACCAAACCGCGACGCGCTGCGGGACTGGTGGGGGTTGGGCGTAAAAGTGGCCGGGTAGCTACCCTGGTGCGCTGTTGCAGAAGAGCATCGTAAAAGCTCAAGACCTGCTGCCTACAGCCAGGGCATCGGTTCTGAAGTCTACCCGCCGAAAGCATCTTGAATCGCCGGGACTTGAGGATATGTCTTGTCAAAGGTTTCAGGAACAAAAATGCAGAGAAGGGTCCTCTGTCTAGCTTAGGTTTTAGTGGATACACGGACCACACGTTCACACGTGACAGTGGCCTATCACCGACCCCCTATTTACACGAAGAGGGGTTGTCACGGTGGCAACTACACGAGAAAAGGCATAAACAGGCGCTATGTGCCGTTTGATTAATAAGAAGTATGAATTTCCAAAGGGGYAAAAGAAACTAGGAAAAAATGCGGCGAGGAGACCAAAGACCAACTGCTGCCTGTCCGAAACGCCTTCGACGCCCTTACTCCAGCATGCTACGCTTAACGATATCTTACTGCTCTGGTCACCAACTCTAATTGCCCAAGTCAGACAACGTCTTGAACGTAGCGCGCGGCGCGGGCTTTTTCCCAGCAGCACTGCCCGTAGATGACCGTGCTTGTGGTGGAGGATTCTTCTTGTTGAATGGGGAGTTTTCTGCCGCCTTGTATGGGTCAAGCTTAAAGAGGGCCTTGTTAGTAAAACATTTCCAGACTCTCCGAGGACGGTAATAATCCCTTACCGAAAACAGCGAAGTGAGGTAAAGTCCAATAAAAGCGATGATTGTCTTGATCAAGCTGTTGAGATCCCACTTCCACGGACGGGCCACCGATGTCCCGGGGCGGGACCCGGCTGCTCCACTGCCCCCGAGTCGGTGTCCGGCGGTCTTGAAACCAGCACCACCACCGGCAGCACCGCCGGCCAACTTGACAGCCTTATCAACGGCGGCCGTAAGAGATGGGGGGTTAGCTCCTTGGATAGTTTCGATCACAGAGCCGTTGTGCAAGATGAGAAAGGTCGGCATGGCGCGCACGCCATACTGCTGGGCCACTTCCTGCTGGCTATCGACGTCAATCTTGCAGAAGGTGATCTTGTTGGGTTTAGAGTATTTGGTCGACAGCGACTCAAACACTGGAGCGATCATCTTGCAAGGACCACACCAGTCCGCATAGACTAGAAAACGGTCAGCGACATTGTCATTGTCCTCATGCATAGATGGTGGAGTGAAGTGACCTACAGTCCGCGACCACGATGGCTGAGGCGCTTAAGATCTGGCGCCATTGCGTCGAAGATCCGACTTTGACAGTAGCGCTCATTTTGAGGTCTATGAGTTTCTGAAGGTTTCGGTTCTTGACAGGATCGCGCGATGATGTTTGGTGCACTAACAATGATAGATGTCTTCTCGTGATCTGGCCTTTCTGTGTATCCGCGATGACGACGGTGTAAGCGCTGTTACACAAGGGAGTTGCTAGGGAAGACCAATGAAAGAAACCCGGACCTGGATGCCCCGGCTGTTATTCGCAATTATTTGCGGGTTAGGGTTACGATCAATGTTCTAGAATCAGTTTTGGCGCGCCGATAAGAGGGCGGTCAAGATTTCATAATTCTGCCGCCAATCCGCAGGAATCGGCTTCCCAAAACTCTTGTGTCGTCGTCGTCCTCCAAACGACGGGATCCGCTGTACAGCTCATTCATCCACTCCGTTCTCCCCAATCAATTGTTCTGTAAATACTCAGACACTTACTTCAAGATGGGACCCCCACAAGATCATTCATACAAGGTTAGTTTTCGCGAGTTTGTGTTGCAGAAGAGCTTCGGCGCAAAGGGTCGGGTACCTGGTGATCCCAGCCATGATATCATGTCCCAGCGCGTGATGGTGATGGAGTTCGCCGAAGTTGTATTGGCATTGGCGACAATGACTTGTAACTTGGGAGATCTTGAGACAGGATTATATGCCTATCCACCCTTAGACCACCCATGTCGTCCATCATTCCTCTCCCATGCTCATTCCATTCCGGTTGTTTATTTTCCACCAGTTCTCTTCCATGGCTCCTGTCGGCCAGTGACCTGATTCGAATACAAGGTAACTAACACTTTCCACAGAGACGTCGCATTGATGCCGACGAGACTCCTAGTTCTGGACGCCAGCCATCTTCTCTCAGCGCAGCATCAGCCAAGCCAGCTCGTTTCAAGCCTACGGCCGCGAGAGACTGGACCATTTCAGTCGCGGTGCCTACTAGTGTCATCACCGATTGCGTGACCCGCGAACAAAGGACAACATGGGYAGGCCGTATCGCGAGAGCCTGCGCGGTCTTCTCCGTTGACGAGATTGTCATCTACGACGACAGCCMGGTCGAGWCTCGACCTGCAAGCACCGATCACGAAGGTTATACCGGCGATGTCGACCCTGCACACTTTCTCGAGCATCTCCTCAACTACCTCGAAACACCGCCCTTTATGCGCAAGCTCTTGTTCCCCATGCACCCGAACCTCAGGTCTCAGGGCTTGCTTCCCAACCTCGACATGCCACACCATCCGTACAAGGGCGAGTGGATGCCGTATCGCGAAGGCTTGACACTGGAGGCTCAGCCCAAGGGCGGCAAGGGGTAAGCTTTCCTTAAAGTTTGAGTGTGTCCCTGGCGCAGACAAAACAGTTGACTAATTCTATCGTAGAACGGTTGTCGACATTGGCCTCGAAGACACAGTCACCATTGACGAGGAGCTCCCTCCCAAGACACGAGTCACGTTGAAGATGCCCGTGGGCGAGTACGGATCGCCAGAACCTGTTCATCCCGCGGTTCCCAGGACCGAAGGCGGTTACTTCTGGGGTTACACGGTTCGCAAGGCCGCAACACTCTCCGATGTGTTCACTCAGAGTCCTTACGAGGAAGGTTACGATTTGAGCATTGGCACATCAGAGCGTGGACAGTCCCTGCACAGAGCTTTCCCCGAGCACAAGGAGGCCAACTTCACCCATCTTATTGTCGCATTCGGCGGCCCGCGCGGCCTCGAATACGCTGCCATGAACGACCCCGAGCTGAGCAAGATCGGCATTCACGGCCCTCGGACGAAGGAGCTGTTCGAGCACTGGGTCAACGTCTTGCCAAACCAGGGTAGCAGAGGTATCAGGACTGATGAGGCCATGTTGATAGCCCTCACCGGTCTCAGGAGGTTGTGGGACAACAGCTGAGCCGACTAGGCTTTGCTTTATTTCAGGATTTTAGCGTTCATAATGACATACCCATTGCAGCTGTCAGGAATCATCACTTGCTTCCAGATATCGATCCCGTCTTGGCGTACATGATAGGAGTGTGTCGACAGCTGGAGAGATGTGTTATTCGACTTTTCATTCTCAACACTCCTTGAAAGCCACTGAAGCTTGAGCAAAGGAACACATCTCACACATGCCATGGTCAGGTGAAGAATTTAGGAACCCAAATCATGAGGATATCATCACTAACGCATTTAATATCAGATAGTGTAAGTACAAGTGGTGGGTATAATATACTGTGTGTCATGTGAGTGTGTACACAGCAGTTAGCCTCGAGGAGGGAGGGCGTGAACGTAAATTCGCAGAAAATGATGCCAAGGCTGCATCCCGTCTTTAGCGCGAATCAAGCCCGCTGTGGAGTCCAAGGTAGGAACGGGACGGTGGAGTTTCCAGCGGTTTGGTACAGTATGTACCGTTAACATGTTCAGTTCGTGCCCCAAAGTCAGACCACTTTGTCTTCCCGTTTCGAGTGAAGATTATCACGGTTGTAACCTCCAGAAACAGTTATCACAACGACTTCTGTTGCCATTGGTCTTTAGGATTTTGGGATCCAAGGCAGGAGGGGGCACCACTGGATTCTGTGTCACTGTCACCCAACTGGCGCGTGCCTGGATTGTTCCTTCCCTAGGCCGGTCGTGGTAGCGCAGCCCTGCTCAAGTGCTAGCAGGCACGGCATGGCTAGCGTACAGATAATTGCTACACTAACGAAACCCAGAGAAAGCGAACTATCAGATCCACCGCGCGCAAAAAATGAGACCGGAGGAAGGAGTGGGCAAAGCGTCCGTCTGAGACACACTTTCATACTCAACTTTACGGAACCTACCGACCGGTAACCGGCATCCCCACTGACCGGAAGTCTCACCGAACCGGGCTGACCATCGATCAGTTGCTGAGATTCTGAGACACCCCTTGTCAGCCAATTGCACACGTACAAAACGGGGGTCCGTAATCGAATCCCCGCTCTGGCCTTGCTTCGCCGTGGCTCCAAGAACCGGGAACGGCCTTGATCAGCAATTTCACGCTAGACTGTATCAAGTCCAGTAGTCTGGGGAAAGAAAACCAGTGTGTGCTGTGATTGTGTGGCACACTCTACAGGTTCATCCGAACACGAGCATGGAGATCTGACAATCCACCATTCATTCCTCCATCAATCAATCACACGCGTAGCATCTCACATAGCGTCATATATTCATATCAGAGCCAAGACAAGACAACCAACCCGACATGCGTCTCCTGCACTTCCGCCTGCCCTACCGGGCCCCATCCCTCTACCCTCCCTACGCCCTAGCCTCACGCCTGCAAGACCACCTCCGCCGCTCCCTCCTCGACCTCAAGGACAACCGCCCCGGTTCAAAACCCTACACGCCAACGCTAATCTCCTTCACCCCCACACCCACCTACACCCTCGGCCGGCGGCAAACCAGTCCACTCACCGATGATGAAGCAGCCCGTTTATCAGCACCTGTGCATTATCCATCATGGCCATCAGGGTCATCATCAACATCACCATCACAACAAATGAATGGTGGGAAAGATGACACTGTTGTTACAAAACTCCCAGTCTCAATCCTCCACTCCCCCCGCGGCGGCCTAACCACCTACCACGGCCCAGGGCAGGTCGTCCTCTGGCCGATTCTGGACTTGATCTCGGCAGAGCACAACAAGTACACGGTGCGGTGCTACACGCGTCTCCTAGAAAAAACGACCATTGCCACCCTCCTAAAAACTTTTGGTCTGAAAGCTTTCACGACGGAGGATCCGGGGGTTTGGGTTAGGAGTGGGGCTGCTTGGACGCCGGTGTCAGCAGAGACGGATGAGGCAAAGGCGGAGGTGTTGAAGGGGGAGGAGAGCTGTGCGCTTGAAGGAACTGGGGAAACTGTCAAGGGTGAGGAAGATGGAAACGGCAACCTAGCCAAAATCGCCGCCCTAGGCGTCCACCTCCGCCGCCACGTCTCCGGCCTCGGCACGGCTATTAACGTGGATATGCCCGGCCCCGAAGTCACATCAGAAGCATTGAACCCATGGGCGAGGTTTGTTGCTTGTGGTTTGGAAGGGAAGACGGTGACGAGTGTTAGGGGGGAGTTGGACAAGGCTGAGGCTAAACAGGGTTACGAGGGGATGTTGAACCCGCCAGCTGTGGCTAATGCTTGGGCGGAAAACTTGGCGAGGAATATTGGTGTTGATGAGGTCAGGACGGTGGGGGAGGAGGAAGTGGTGAGGTTGTTGGAGGAGTTGGTTAGTGGTGGCGGGAAGGATACGATGAGTGGAAGTGAGAGCAGCGGCCAAGGTTTAGACGTGGGCGAGGAGGAGAGGGAGTTTGTGAGGCTGATGAGAGAGGAATTGGATCGGGAGAAAGATGTGGGGGAGATAATGGCGGGAAGTAGGAAGTGGGAGAGGTTTCTACTTTCCTCCCGTAGATGAAGGTCAATATTGTACATAACCCAAAATCTCGCATGTATATAATTAGAGAAAAGCATAGAGGAAGCATAGCATAGTATATCATACATTGGTCAGTACCCCTTGTCTCTTTGACAAATAAACAGTACTGTGCCAACGGTGAACAAGGATGTCAGCTACCCTCCCCAGTAAGATAAGTATCCGAGGACAGGGAGACGAGTGATCGATGACGGGCTTTTCTTCAGCTTTCCAGACGGTGATCTATCTGCTGCTTCTTTCGCGAGTCCGGCTGGAAGTACCTACGTAGAAGCACTTCATCCAGACTTCAACAAATCATTTGGTAGGGCTTCAAACACTGACTGACGTTGCTTCCGTGAAACGCCATCGGAATGAGTTGACATTTTCTTACCGCAGTTCACTGATAACCAACAAATAAATGCTGACACAACCTCCCGTCCCCCGGTAATCTCACCCCGCCTGACAAGCCGCCATAACCACAAGGAACGAAAATCCAATCCAGGGCAGCACACTGACTGGACTGGCTGACAGACACAAAACCGACCGGTTGGCGTACCCGACAACCACAGCCCCCCTCCACACCCCCCTCTTGCTTTAGCTCCAGGTCCTTCTCCGATATCCCATCTAAGTACCACCACACCACAGAGCGGCACAGGCACGACACAACCTGTCATGCTTGATGAAGTGTCACTCATCTCATTGGAGATTTGCTCCTTGCATACATACAAGATTCTTTAGCGCTTATGGTACTTACTTGCTGCATCCTTTTATCAGTGCCATTTCTTTCGGTGTGCTTCCAGAAGGATATTGTGCTGATTGCGAGAGTGTGTTCCTTTCTTGGTAAAGAGATATGATCGATCGGCGGTGCAGCTAGCTGGCTACTATTCTAAGTCTAGCTGGTCAGTTACTGAGGCTACCTTAGACTTATGGACAGCGCGGGTAGGGAGGACAAGTGATACTTGTTTGATGTTACTCGCGTTGCATGATCGTCAGAGATTGCCATGCTGTAGGAGGTGCTGATCTCYCAACTTATTTTTTTGCCTAGAAAATGCAACTGACGGTAAAGCAATGGGATTGCGAGAGCGAAGAAGAATCACAAAGTCAGAAACAGAGTTGAACAGCAGTAGTCATAAATAAATAATATTGCGCCGGCTAAGCTCCGCAACAAGAACGCTCGTCGCATTTTAAAGTGTCTCGCCCTTCTCTCTCTCTCTCTCTCAAACTCCCGTGTAACCCTGTTGCTCAGGCCCTAGCCTTTGAGGAAAGGACAACGAAAGTTAAAAGACATGAAGAACCAAACTCCCCTAATGCAGGCTGCCGTATTAAAACCCCTGAGCAAGCGTAATGTTTGTCGTCCAGTTCCGTGTTTGTAAGTGARAAGGGTAAGCGCCTCCTCTCATGACCCTTTTCCGTATGCTTCTAGACCCCATGTTCAGCTGTAATGCTCGTCTTCTCCGCAGTGAACCCATCTATACACTTCCTCTCTTCCGCCCACTCCTTGGTGGTGGGTCATACTCGTCATTTTCCGGTTTATACTCCTCCGGTTGGAAGTTGGGGTTATTGTAATGCGCGACGTTAAAATGACTGTTCTTAAATGTCGATGTCTGGAACGTCGGTTCACGCCACGTGTCGTTCTCGACATACTCGGGCATCTGGCAGTATTCGCTAAACCTCAACGGATGCGTCTGCTGTGGTGGCGGTGGAGGAGGGGCCGTTGCGGCGATTGGTAGGGGGGCGGCAACTGGCTGGAGCGGTTCCGTTCCGAAAGGGGCAGACATCCAAGATGGTGCCGGGGCTTGGGTGAAAGGCGCAAGCGGTGAACCAAGCGGCGAACAAAGTCCGACGCCCAACGCCCCGAGTGGTGAGGGAGAGGAGCTAAAGCCCGGTAGCGCGGTAAGGAGGCCGTAGTCTCCAGTGGCTGTGAATGGCGGGGCGGAAGTGATTTCGTATTGCGGGATGGTGGCTCGGAAAACCTGGATGTTGGTAGGTGCAGGCGGAGGTGTTGGGTCGACGGGGTAAAGTATGTCGTAGTGGTCGGGCCGATAAAGTAGGCAGATGACGGGATCGAGAGGGGACGTTGGCTGGCTGATTGCCTCTTCGGGGAAGCTGTAGGTGTTAACYTCAGAGCCGGGGCTACGGTCCAGATAAGCGATTTTCAAGACGAAACCGATGGGCTTCAGAAGCACATTGACCAGCGCCTGCAAGCCCAGTTGCTCGATCTCAACATTGGGTACCTCAATCACACGCTGACAGTACTTGTCAAGCCCGCCGTCCGTAGTGATGAAGGCCTCGTGACTGGCGCGATTTTCTTTGAGCCAGGAACTTGCGAGCAGGCGAAGGTGATAGATGATGGCGTTTGAGATGTCTGCGTCATTGAAGGCGGCCGTGATTTCAACCATGGCTTCCTCCGGGTCATCGAGCTTGTCTGAAACTCCCTTAAGGAGCACGTCTGTTTCCTCGACAAAGTCCACGAATACCATAGGGTCAAAGCCACCGTGGTGGTGGATGTACTCATTAAGACTCTCCAGACGCTCTCTCTCAGCATCCACCTGGGCCTTGTTGCCGAGCTTGATCAGGGTCTCGAAGTAGCCAAAGCCGATTGCTAGAGAGCGCTTCTCGTCAGCACTCAAACTCGCAGTATGGCGTCGGCCCCGGCTGCTGCCCCGAGCTATCACGGCCGAGACTCACCTCTCCAACCGCAGTTGCCGTCCCCCAGTATCGGGCGGTAATGGGAGTATGTCGCGGGCAGGGACTGAGACACGTTTAGCACATGCCGCACCCACTTTCAATAGCAGTACTCACCCTTGTCTTCTGGACATAGACGGGATCGGCCTTGGCGTATTCTTCTGTAATGGCTGTGCTTGGTAATTTGCCGCCAACAGGAGGATCCTATAGACACACACGGTCCCATGTAAGTAACGCTACACATTTGGAGAAACTGGAGGAGAGCCGGGTGAGGGCGATGACGGCTGTGGGCGAAATCCAGAGCAGCAATTTTCTTACATTGAGCTCAGGCTGGTACTCGTGGTACCCTTGGGCTGCGGCCAGGTCGCTGTGATCGTCGCCGGTTGCTTCCATTTTGATGTGATGTTGACGCATAGAGGACGATGGCTGGTACCGCGGTACGAATTGGGAGTGTTGGTATTGCTGTTGTTGTTGTTGTTGATGATGGTGATGGTGTTGTTGTGGTGGAAGTTGTGAAATGGAAGCTGGCGAGGAGGGGTTTGTGCTGCCGCCAGCACTGGGCGAGAGCGAATGCGAGACGTATGAGAGCGGGCTGTGCGACTGTTGGTGTTGGTGGTGTTGGTTGTGCCCGCCGTGGTTGTGCGAGGAGTGATGGGAATGGAACGAGTTGGCGTGGGTGTATAAGGGTCCAGATGCGGGGCCGCCGACGCTGTTGCCGCTGATGCTGGGCCCTGGACCTGGACTGAAGATTGCCCCTGCTGCGGCCCCAACTATTGCAGCGGCGGCGCCTGCTGTTGCAACGGCCGCTCCCGGGCCGCCCCCGACCGTGTATCCACCTGAACCACTGCCGCCTCCACCTCCTCCAAGACCACCAAGACCGCCGAGACCACCAACATAACCACCACCACCACTTCCACCACCTATGGATGTCTGTTCGAATGTGTAGTCGGGGAGTCCGTGTGCATTACTGTATCCCGTCGAGAGAGGTATGTACGCAGCAGATTCGGGCTGATACATGTCGAATGTTTGTCTTCGCGATGTGAGAAGCTGTTATGGTCGCTTGCGGCTGGGGAGGGGATCCCGACAGGAAGACAATAATCGTTCGGGGCTAAGACCTTAGCGTATCCGCGAGCTGACAGCTCAACTCGAGGGATCGGGTAGGTTTCCACTCTGGATCACGCAAACTTCCCCGTCAAAGGCCGTCGTTCTGTAAAACGTGTGGACTGGGTATGGTAGACGTTGCCGGATGTGATAGGAGTCGGTCGACACGGTAGTCGTTAGCCAGATGAGGAAAGAAGAATTAGGTTGCTGTTGATGTCGAATTGCTGAGCGCCGGGAGGAGCCACATGGGAAACCCGAAGGGGGTAGATTGAGTCCACGGCAGCACGAATGCTTGGCCTTCAGTCCACCTCAGTATAGACAGCAAAGATGACAATTCTGCGTGGAAAGGTCTGTAGGGCTGCAGACCAGACAGACAGAGAGGAGAGTTTACTTGGTTAAGTAAGGAAAGGCAGGACCCAAGATAGAGAGAGGGACAGAGGCAACGACCGACTTAGTTCGCAACAGAAAACAGTCAAAACACTGCCTCACCACAAATCCGAACAAGCAAACGAAGATGCGAGTGGTGAGTGGGGGATGGGTTGGAGGGTAGGCCAAGTAAATAAAAGAGGTAAAGCGGAGCGAGGGGGGAAGCAGAAGCGAAGAGAAAGTCAAGAGGACCGAGAAGCGGCAGAGGGCGGGAGGGAAAAGGGCAGTAAAAGTATGTATATTCGGGGCTCGCAGAGACGAGGCCGGGCAACGGCCTTCTGGGGAAAAGAATACGACGGCGACAAGGTAAAAAGGCAAGCTCCCAAAATACTCATATATTAGTACCAAACACACACCCCCCATCGAACGCTACAGTACCTGCCGACCTCCCTACGGCTATCACCACGGGTGGGGACAGGCGGTGCCATGCCATCCAGGATGGACCACTGACCAGACTATAGGTTGCAGTTTATTATTGCTTTCTCTTCCTTGTTGCTGTGGCTGTCCTATTCGCCGTTGGCCGTTTGGGCCACTGGCTACTGGCCGTTTGCTTTCCATCCTTCTTCTTCTCCTCCACCATCAGTTCTTCACCACGCTGTCGTTGCTGGTTGCTTTGCTTTCTGCAAATCCGGGCCAGAAGCCCCCAGCCAACGTTATCGGGCAGCCAGTCGAATCCACCGTGGTTTTGTAATTTCCCACGCGATGCAGCTCCTCTTTTCCAATTCATTTGGTATTCCCATCTGTGGCGGAGAAGAACATTATTACCACTCAGGATCAGGGAAAATATGTGCTCAGCAACTTTATGTAGTCGTCCGCACGGAACACCATGGATCCCGGCTGTACACTAAAAGGGGAGACTGGTGAGAGGGACACACAAAGAAAAGGGACCCATTCGGTTTCCCGCAAAGCTACGGGAGTCAGCCAACCCCAGGCGACCAGCAAACGCATTGGCCCCCGGAAGCGACCTCTTGGCGGCACTATGGCCCGTGGTTTCTGCAACATGAACGGGGCCCGGCCGCCGGCGTGCCTGGTGTGTTCTGGCCTCTGCTGGCCTTTGACTACTAAACAAAGAAGGAAAGCTGGCAACGTTAGGATGAATTCAACGGTTGTGTGATGATTGGAAAAGAAATAAAACGAGGTTGGTGATGTATACCWCCAGTGAAGCTGGGTCAGGTTTAGGTACAACCTTTGGACTCGCTGATCTTCTTTGCCTGTGTGTGATGAGCGAAAGTGAGCTGCCTCGCCCTGAAGCCTTTCACTCTAGCGCATGTTTCTTGTCCCCTGATCCCAGACGACAATGCTGAGGGCCGCTGCGAAACACCATGAGAGGCCTGGGGAGCTGGGCAAGCTGGGGTTCTAGTGGGTGGGTATAAACGGGGCGCCACAGACCACGACATTGTCTCTGGATGCTGAAATGTTATCGACACCCCTCTAGCTTGTCTCTGTTTCTGTGCTCGCCGGCCAGGCTAGGGCTCCAAGTTGTATCGACTCGTAATTCTCGGATTTCACAATGCCGAGCTGGAGCCTTCGGGACGTCTACTTGCCGAAACCATTGCAAGAATGGTTTAACGCCCTTTGAAGAGTTCTGGAAAAGGGGAGTGCGGAGCATCATGCTCTCCTGGTGATCGTCTTTTACTGCCTGTGTAGTGCACGGTAGCGAACCATTACCTAGTCTAGTCTGACAGCTGCTTGGAGGTGGTGTGCTTGCCCCGGTGCTGGGAAACATCACGCCGACTGATACCCTTCACATTGGAGCTGTCTGTGGACTCGATGATATGTGCTGTCACGATGTGCCTTTTCGTCTCCTTTCTTGCTGTGCATGATAGATCATTGGATGCTTTTGCGGTGGCCTGGGCATTCGCACAAAGGTAGCATGATGCGACGGTGTGAACACATCCAGGGCCAGACCCTTCAAGTCCTTCGTGCCATGTCATTGATATGAGTGTCTGTGCCCTTCGCACATCTGGTGAGAAAGGGTACCTGCCTTGTACGGTGCCCCTTTGCCAGTCGATCAACCGATTTTATGACCAATACCCGGTCTAGGAACATCGGGATGCCGCTTGTGTTTCCACGTATCTCCACTAGATTGTTAGTTAGAGCTTTCAATGAGGAGCTGGCTCAATCTAATAAGACTGGCAGAGCTTTTCATGAATTTGATAGAGTTTCGGACAGTCCAGTACTTGGAGCCGAACCTCAAGTGACACAGCACCGCCAAAATCCACTTTCCCATCACCACGCATAAAGCGGCCAGCGTGATATATGATGGGATCTTGACAGGTTGATGCGCCCCACGGGGCGAGGTAAGTATGCACAGGGGTGGCACAGTCTCCAGAATCCTTAAGAGGGGAGTAATGAAGTCCGCGAGCCTTTCGATACCCAGTGTCGGTAGTCCAAAAGCATAGGAGCGATGATGTACCGGTCATATGTACGATCATGTCTGGAGATTCAGGCCGGCTTGGTTTGTGAGCATCATATTGGCCCAGATGTAGAAGGTCCGCCACTTCCTATGATGCAATTGGGTGAGAGGAGATGGCTTTCAACCCCAGTTTCGGTAGCGCAGCTGTATCCATGCCGTTACAGAGAGGTCCACGTCAATATGGTGGGAATTTCACCTGTTAACAGTTTGTGTGTGATATTAGCTTGAAACATATGGAAGCTCAGCCCATAATATTCCCCAGACCAACGACAAAGCAAATCATGCTGAAGTGGGGCACGGACAAGCCAAGATTGCAACCAAAGTTGGTGAGGACCTTGAATACAACATGCTGTGTGAGCGAGGGGGTGGTAAAAGTTGGAAGTGATTAACGAGGAGGAACGGCTGTGGTCGGTCCGCTGATTGGGCTCGTTGCTGGTCCCAGGCTCATGGGACCGTTGGAGTTGAGCTGAGCAGAGATGTATTCAAGGGTTCTGAAGAATCGCCATTGCCAGGCCTGCTGRCTCAAAATGCATGAAATGCATGAAATGTGAGACATGGGCGGGTAGCAATGTACCACTTATCCCCTTGTATTTCTCTCGTACTCTTCGATAATAGATTTCCAGGTTCCTCGGTTGCTTAACCGTAAGCTATGATGTTGTCATTTTCTCACGGACCATATGTTTGCCGCCTGGAGTGACTTGTCAAGTTGACTTGCAACACAACATGTACGGCGGTGGCCGGCTGAAAACGTGGGGTTGAACAAGAACAAGGATCAGGTTGATGATATGTTCCTCAGATCTCATGCGCAGGACAGCATCACGTCGTGTCTCTCCTGGCTTGTGAGTATCTGCGCTGAGGACTGTCGTCGTAGATGAAGGCCAATCCAGGAGAGTGTTTATCCTATGGTGGCTTACACTTTCTGCCAATGACGGACCATCGACCTGTGCCAAGAAACTCCCTGCTTGATATCCGGCCGATGCCCGCACATCGCGGGACAAGCGTCGAGAGAAGTCGTCATGGTAGCAGCGCTCATGGTGCTGTTGAAAAAGGGGCGGCAAAACCGGAACACGGCTGGAGCACGACGTCGTCAGTCGTCAACTAAGGTTCCACCATAACACATATCATGTATGTAATGGGGTTGTAGGGTACAAATCCGGTTGACAATGACACTGCTCCTCAGGTCGTAGAACAACGTGGATGCCTTTTCTGTCGAAGGCAGGATTTGGAGCCTGTCATTGACATGGGCAGCAGAACTGTCGCCGAGTCGTGCAGGTCCAGGGAGGATCCTCCAAGCGCAACGGGTCAACGAAGGATGGATGGGTCCTTGTGAAAGAGCAAGCATCTCCCCGTGTTGGATGGTRGCGCGGGCAGACAAGGGAAGGATGCGGAGACGAGATGACATCCATCCTCGWTYCAAYCTCAYCCTCCAAACGACAACACAAACCGACGTCCATGATGGTATGGACAATGACATCTGCAGCGGGACGCTATGTAACCTCCGCTTCGCTACGACATGGCGGGGTAGAAGTGTGAGGATGAATGCGACACAATGGTGATAATTCTGGGTGTTGGGCTGCTGGGGTAGAGCTCCTGTCCTGAACTCTGTGATGGATCGGGCGGGAGGTGGGGAGATGTTGTGGGTGTCAATGTGCTCCCATTCCTCTGTAGGACCTGGAAGTGAAGTGAAGATGACAGAAGAGGATGAGTTGGGGGTTGTTGGTTGTTGCTCTGAAGGAGACGACGTTAAAGTGAAGAGGGTGCAATGGGAATGGAGATGGATGTAGGTGTAAACATTGCTGTACAATATTATCTCTTTCCAGTCATGGTTTTGCCGCCTATTATACTGATATAACTGTAGCACTACCAATATCTTGCTGCGCAGATGCCGCTCGGACCATCCAACGTCTCTTTATTCCCAACCAAGCTGCAAGTCCGCGCCCAGGTGCAACATCCTCTTGCTGGTCGTCTGATCCGTCGCGATAGGATCTATCAGTTCATACTCTGTATTCTTTATACGCTGTCAAGATGAGAACTTCTCTGGACCAGCATAACTGACCGCCTTGAGTGTGAGTCTTGCCGTTTCCTGCTGAGAGTTTTATCGTAGAAATACCTAATCAACGTCGTAGATGGATACGAGACAGGCACAGGTGGTAGCAGGCGGGACGGGCAGGCATCCTTGATGATGATCCCATCAAGTTCGCTCTTTTCCCGCTTATTATTAACCTGCGCTGCCGGCCATACCATCGCTGCCATCCTGAGACTAAGGGACACCGTGCACGGCATCCATCCATATACATCAAGGTACTGTGTGAGGTGTGTGATGCAATGGGGAGACAGGGAGAGAGATATGTCGTTTTCACTCTCCCGAAGACCTGTGGCTTGCCGCGTTGGAGTGTTACCTGCCTACTTACCTCTAGCTCCGTCTCATTGCGAACAATGAAAGTCGTACTGGCCACGGCCAAGTTGGACAAGATTTGTGCGACGGCAACCTCTCGTTGTCATGCATCACAGAAGCTTTGATCGAGTTTCAATATCAAACTTCCTCAGACATGGAGACATGGTAGGCTTGTCCCGTTCCCCGCCCCTTAGCCTCTCGGCAACGTATGCAAGCACACTGCTGAGACTTCTACCTACAAATCACTTATTACACTTTACCGCCATGTCTTTTTGGACACCATCTTTCCCCATAGCCGGCCGGCATCTCTGAAACCTACCTCTACAGACGCGGAACATCGACCAGTCAAACCCGCGAGGTCTGATCGGGCCCGCTCTTCTCCGTTATGGACTGCTCTGGTTAACGTATTCTTCTGCTACAGTGACATTCTGCCTTTTTGGCCAGTCGAGAGGTTGGCTGGCCATGCATGGCTATGGAGGCCTAACCGAACGGCTTGCCGCAGCTCTCACTCGTTGGCTCTGAACAGGAACTTCGTGTCCGGTGCTGCCTACAACCACGATGGCCCGCTGCAGAACACCAGTGTCCTGATCAGAAACGATGCTGAAGAGGGTCTGATACGGGTGAAAACGCGGGTCTCACTATGGTGTTGGATTGTTCGACTCGGAGGACCCTTATCATCGATGACTATGATTCAAGATCAAGAACAAGCAATTACTGAACCGCTCCATTTTCGAATTGGGATGACGACGAGAAGGAAACAGCGGCAAAAAGCAAAGAAAAAAACAGCCCAGACACCGGGGGAGACCTGCACGCAGCCCCACACCCAACCGCCCGCGCCCCGGGGTCACTGGTGATGCGGCCAGGCACTTCTTCCCTGACAGCTATCGTGAAAGCGCAGTCAAGGCCAAGGCAAAAATGGGCATGATATTGGCCGAGGAGACTGGTATTCGCATCCGGTCCGAGTGCGCCTTGTGCTGTGTGCAAGCAACCGATTTTCCTCGGCTGCAACCTGAGCTGTGCGTGTCCAAAGGATTTCACACGCCGTTGGCGATTTCGCCAACTTGCCGTTACTCCCTTTTCGATACATGATATTATTGGCATATGGTTGTAGTTCATCGACTAGTGTTGGCATTCACGAATCCTTTGCCAAAACTGGACAGACCCCTATGGCCACAGGAGAAGGTGAGGGAGAAGGTGAAAACCAAAACCCTATGTTGTCCTCTGTCCTACTCCACCATGTCCCCTTCATTTCCCTTCACCTTGGAGGCTATCAGTCCCCAGTCTTCTCAAAGCAATAACCACACAGCAAGAATGAACTCCGAGTCGCCTTTGACGGCACACTACTGCAAGCTCCCGCTCCTGCAGAAGCTTGTCCCACCTATCCCGTGTTTCCATCTTCATCGTCCTACCTTGGCCCCTTGATCTTTCTTGGTGACCGCCCTTCATGCGTTACCCGTGTTCCCGTCTCTACCTTGGCTGCCTTTTTTGCCTTTTTCTCCTTTCAAACGGGAGGCCCTGGGAGGCCCTTGTGTGAGTGTCTGTTGTGAATCTTCTCTCGAAGAGTTTACCGAGTATCTACATGACTTTCCCATGAAGCTACTCACATAACACCACAAAAGCAAATAAACAACCTCGCCGCTCACACACAAAAAGGAAAAAAAAAGCCGTTGCCTAGATCTGGCCAATTCGATTACCAAATTACCCCTACCTCCCGCTCGGTACGTAGGTATGTAGTATGTAACTACTACTATTTACCGTATACGCTGGGCAAAGAAAGGGTAGAGTTTTGGTTCCACAGATCACAGATGCCGCCGCTGTACTGCGTTACTGCGTAGTGCCTCACACATATTGTGCACACACTCAAAATGTTAATATCTATATCTACCGAACCGCCAACCGCCAACCGATAGAACCGAACAAGACAAGACATACCTTAGGTAGGCAGGACCCCCCAACAAACAATAATGGTTCCACCAGACCAGCGGCAGGAGGAGCAAGATATATCCCCCCCAATTCATCTCTCTCAACTTCCCTTCCCGTGTCTCGATGTCTGGCAAGATGTAACCCCGCGCATGTATGTGATGTGTCGAGTGGATGTGTGTACTACAACAACCAAGCTTTGTTGTTAGGTAAGTTGTTTATCACCCCCGACTGGCCCCTGTCCTGCTCGCAGTGTCTTGAAGTCATGACTTTCGTGCCGGAGACCGGCGAAGGGGCAACAAGCTACATACGGGCAAAGAAGTCTAGTTTGATCTCCATCACCCATAATATAGGCAGTAACTGTGAAAGAAGGAGACAGCTTGCAGATGTCCTCAGAGTGAGGTATTAGTGTTTTCATATAGCAAAGCCTGACCATGACTCTACCATTGTCTCGATTCTTCAGTCCAGACAAAGAATCGACACTTTCTCACTCATCCACTCGCAGATATACCAACAAAAACTGAGACACATCCTGCATTGTGGATGTGGCACACAGTCCCTGTCTTTCGGTTCACGATCACGATACGGTTGAAAAGGAGGCGTTGAGTAGTGGCCTCCTTGGTGTGACGTGGGTTACGGCTTGTTCCGGGAGAGTACCTTAACGATCTTGGTTTTGTTGGAAGGAGTGAAAGTGTCCGGGGTAGTAAGAGGAGGTATGATGTATAGCTTCTGTGTGAGTCTACGATTGTAGCAAAATCTCCCAAAGGTTTGTGTCTGCTCACCATTTCCAATGGGCTAGCGAGTAAAAAAAAAAACAGAAAAAAAAAAAGAAATAAGTCCACTGGAGATCTCTACGGGGAGAAAGTTCACCAAAAGTCTCGCAAGTGTCTGGTATCAGTCGGTGACCCGCGTAACAAAGCGGTGAATCACCAAGAAACAAGGAGAAGATGGTATGTTTCGGTGCACCCGGAAATTTGTTGGGGAAGACAAACCAGTCGAACCGGGTCTCAAAGCCACCAGTTGAGATGATGTACTCCGGCCATATACCGGTGCAGAGACTCTGGGGCGTGAGAGGGTGGCGGCAATGTATCGTTTGAATACGTGGTCTTGAGAGGTTTCGAAGCCAAAGGGCAACTGCAGACTGACTCTGTCCATCATGACCACAAAGAAATCATATAATAATGAATGATAACGGACGGGTTAAACATGTACGCGTTGATTCCAATCGTTGATATATGGCCCCTTATGGGCCGGGGTTCTATTTAACCCCCGGTGTAGAGAACTAAACACTACCTATTCTACYCTGTGTCCCTAATCAGGACATACTCCCAATCTCTAACCCAAGTCACCTCAACTGTCTAGAAGTGGAACGGTCAACTGGCGCCCCAACTCCTGGTACGAAGCCGCCATGAGACCGCTTGATACATCTCAGCGAGCCTCCTCTTTGTCTAATATGCCCGCTGTGTTAGACCCATGCGGCGGCCGCGTTTGCCAGAGCCCACCGATCGCATTGTGTCGTCCAAGGAACCAATGTCAGCAATTTGATCTGCCATGGAGTTCATGAAATCCCCCTGGCTAGACTGAAACCCGTCGGTGGTCTTGAAAACCGCATTGAACAGATTCCCAACGGCCTCGGAAAGGACATTGATGCCCTGAATATGATCTGCATCTTCACGGGACTCAAGCTCCAGCACACCCTTGTGCTCATCGATGCGGCCCTTGACCCGTCCATCAACGATCAAGAAACTCAGAATGTCCATAACCTCCGGTTCGGTAATACGCAGCCTCTCCGCAAGCCAACCAACACGCATGCGGGTATATGGAGCAATAAGCTTGACCACTCCCTTGGTGCGCATGTTGCGTGTAACCTCGTCAATGTTCTCGGCGATGAACGGATCCGCTAGCAGGTCGGTGTTCTTCTGAAGTACATCCTCGTATCGGTAGATATCATCGCGCTGATATGCGTCCACAAGCTCCGTCATAGCGGAGATGCGAGGGTCGTTCCTGTAGGGCTTCATCTCTTGGCTGTCAAAGGGGTTGATGTCCGACTTCATCAGCATTGTCGTCAAGAGCAGATACTTAAGAACCTGGATACGGCGAAGATCGCCGGCTTCATCGTAGTTACGAAAAGCCTCAAAGAAATCGCTCTGAGCCTCCTTCCAGTTTTCCTCACTCATGTGCATCTTGCCACCA
This sequence comes from Neurospora sp. FGSC 26625, assembly GCA_009805435.1. Lineage (NCBI taxonomy): Eukaryota > Fungi > Ascomycota > Sordariomycetes > Sordariales > Sordariaceae > Neurospora > Neurospora sp. FGSC 26625. The sequence continues at coordinate 38,807 of RAOR01000215.1, forward strand.
CATTCGCGGATGACGCCCTGAATTTTAGGGTGGGGTACGGCGGACCGCACCTTGAGCGCCTTCTGGTAGAGAACCTTGAGCTGGTTGTTGTTGCGTGTTTCGGAGTACATTTGGATTTCCAGGGCGTAGATTTCCAAGGAATAGGTGCCCTTGCTGGGGTCATCGGTTCCATCGGGCTTTCGGCAGGCATTGTGGAGCTCCCTCAACTTGCGGGCGACTGAGTGGTAATCCTTGCGGTCGAGCAACAGTCGTGCAAGCTTGATGTTCGTCTTCAACCATAGGCGCTCGTTGTTTGTGCTCTGGAAGCACTGGAGTGTGAGGGAGTAGAACTTTTCGATGCACTGCACAGCTTTGGGGTCGTCGTATCCCTTCTCGATGTAGTTGAGCATGTTGTCGATGGACTTTTCGGAGTAGTTCCTCGTCACGGCTGACTTGACATAGGTCAGGAGTTCTTCGTAGTGCTCGGTTGCCTATTCCTTTCGTTAGCTGTGTCAAGCCATGTCAGGTTACCGACATCACCACCTACCTCTTGGTATCGCTTGAGTTTGAATTCCAGCTTAATAGCCTGTTTCAGTGCTTTGAAGCCCCAATCTCCCTTCTCCTGCTCGAGCGGCGGTATGCTTAGGAACTCTTGGAGAGCTTCCTCGGGATCTGATGTTTTGGTCTGCTTGGCATTGTAGTACTTGTTTTCGATATCGACATCGCCGTTGTCCTCCTCCTCGTCGTCTTCGTACTCGAAGTCATACTCCTCATCGGAGTCTTGCATGAAATCGTCGTCGGACATGGTCGCTGACGTAAACGGGAGCGTGAACGATTCGATGTGTTGATAATGGGAGATCGAGACTGAGAGATGCTGGAGAAAGAATGCGTGGTTTCGTGTGGAGATGGAGGGTTGTTGTAAGTGGTGATGGGTAAACAACGAAGCGCCAGGTACTGAACGTGAAGTGACTAATGGTGGTCGGTTTTAAAGTGGAAGGTACATGCGTCGGCGAACAGGTGCAGTGTGGGTTGTGGTCGCGGCCTGCCTCTGGTAAGGCTGAAGCTCGAGTGGGGATGAGCTTCGTCTAGTGGGGAAAGTGAATGTGGAGTCCTGCTTATCTATTGGTTAAGAGCAAACGTCAGAAGTCCAGCCGCTGGAAGTGCCGCAGGTCCAGCAGTGGCCGGGGCGTTCTTAACCCTTACATCAACAATAGCCGGCGCCTTGCCACTCGACAACCATTTCCATCCCCCATCCTCCTCGGGCCCGACAATCGCGATTCTTAGTCGACCTACAGATCATCAACAATCCTATCGCGTCTACCATCTCTCGCCCGATCAACCGCCCGATTTCTTCTAATCTACCACAACACCACCACCACTCGCCCGCTGCATCAGCAGCACCAACACCGCCAAGATGGGTTCCGGAGACCTGAACATGAAAAAGAGTTGGCATCCCCAGCGATCGGGGAACGTCGCCGCCACTCAAAAGGCCGAAGCCGAAGCGATCGCCGAGCGCAAGAAACTGCAACTGCGGCTGCAAGAAATCGAAGAAGAGCGCCGCAAAGAAGAGATCCAGAAAGCTCTCGAAGCCGCCGGCGGCAAGCGCAAGATCGACCGGGTCGAATGGATGTACAGCGGCCCCACAGACGGCCAGGCCGGCGACTCTGCTGAGACCGAAGCCTACCTGCTCGGCAAGCGGCGCATCGACAAGCTCCTCCAGGACAACGACACCAAGAAGGCGCTGTCGAAACAACCCCAGCAAGATCTTTTGTCGGCCGCGGGCCCGGCGCCGGTGGTGACCAATGCGCGCGACGTGGCCACCAAGGTTCGCGAAGATCCCCTCCTTGCCATCAAGAGGCAGGAGCAACAGGCGTACGAGGCGATGATGAACGACCCCATCAAGCGCCGACAGCTGCTCGCGTCTATGGGAATCGATGACTCGCAGATCGCAAAAAAGGATGGAAAAGATGAAAGACGACACAAACACCGCTCTCACCACCATCGCTCGGACCGGCACAGGGATCGCGACGACGACCGCGATAGAGACAGAGATAGACACTCCCGCCGACGCAGGTCCGACTCTCGAGATCGATCCAGGAGCAGGAGCCCACGGAGGCGCAGCGATTCCGAGGAAGACCGAAGCAAGCGGCGCAGACGAGACTCGCCCGACCGAACAAGGAGGCGAGAGCGGGATGAAAGCCCAAGCCGAAGAGACAGAGACGACAGCAGGTCACGGAGACATCGGTCCCGAGACCGTTCCTTCCGCTCCAGGTCAAGGTCACCTGGCGGCCGTTCATCACGAAGAAGGGAGTATTCCCGAGAGCGTGGTGAAAGCGGACCGTCTTCGCGTAGGCCAGACGACCGCAGCCGTGATCAGAACCGACCGCCACGCAGGGATTTCACAAACAAGGAAGATGACCGACCGAGATACAATGGCGGGCTTAATAAGGGAGGTAGGCAGCAGCAGCCAGACGGAGACGACAAAAAAGCGGAGGAAGATCGTGCCAAGAAACTGGCTGCTATGCAAGCGGCTGCCACCGACCTGGACAAAGCTCGCGAGGAGCGGCTCAAGGCCCTTGCGGAAGCGGAGCGGGCGGAGAGAGAGGCCGATGAGAAGACGCGCCAGCAGAATAAGAAGTATCGTGGAGGTGATGCTGGGTTCATGAGTGGCTTGCACAGTAGGGCGGCCGACATGAAGATTGCGGACCGTATGAATGGGAGAGTCTGAGTGTGAGGGGAGTTTTGTTTTAGGTGTTAATGTTGATTAGATACCCGGTTAGAATGGATACATAAGCGTCGGATGGTGAGAGGATAACATTGGTAATTCACATTGCAAAAACACGCCGTCGAAACATTGAAGATATGGTGCACTGTAAACTTTCCAAGAAGTATGCTACAACTCCCACGTAATGCCATGATATCCAAGAATAAGCCTTGCCAGACCTAATAACACAGGTAATATAGTGTAATATCATCCACTCATAACTCTTTAACCCGGATGCCTCTAAGAGCTCTCTTCGGTCTCTTCAAAGAGGACCAGAACCGTTCCAGCCTTGCAAATATCCTGCAAGATTTAAATTAGCAACCTATCTCATTCTAATTTGGCAAACGGTTGTTACTCACTCCTTCCTTGTGTGCCAGCTTCTTGATGACACCGCTCTGTGGCGACCGAATGACCGTCTCCATCTTCATCGACTCGATACTATAAACCAGGGCATTAGTCACCTATCCAAACCACGATCGGGTTCTCATAGACGCGAAGCACTTACACAACCAACGGCGCACCCTTCTCCACTGACTGCCCCTCCTCAACCTCATTCCTCAAGATCTTGCAAGGCATCGGCGCCACCACGCTAGCCGCTACCTCCTTCAAGCCCAGCGCCTTGTCGAACCACCCTGGGCTGACGAGCCTTAGCTGAGTCTTGTGACCAAGCTGGAAGACCGTCAACTTCTCGTTGTCGGCAGGGTCCTGGATCAAGGTTGTGTCAACCCTGGCGAGAGGGAAGTAAGTAGTCAGCTTGGTCTTCTTTGCTGCCGAGGTCGGGGCCGTTATGGAAGTTGACTCGGACACAATGTTCTCGAACACTTGTGGCTTGTCATCGCCCTCCTTGCGGACAGACACGTTGAACAAGTTGTTGTTCAGCTGGGTAACCTCAACCTCGACGATCTTGCCCTCCTCGGTGCTGGCGTCGTCTTGGACACGGAACGCGAACTTGCGCGAGTTCTGAGTAGCGGCTTCGCCGAAGCCGAGGGTCTGGCCATGTGCGGCAGGGGCGTTTTGTGTCTGAGTGCCTAGGAGACCGAGGGCAGCCTGGGCGAACACATCGTTGGAGGTAGACTTGGCCTCAAACAGTTCTTGTTTCCAGTTGTCGATGAAGCCGGTCTCGACATCACCTTCGATGAAGGCTTGACTGTTACAGAGTCTCTTGAGGAACTCTATGTTTGTGCTCAGCCCAACAACTTCGTATTCGCGCAAGGCCAGTTCGAGCTTGCGGATGGCTGTCTCTCTGTCCTTGCCCCGGACGATAAGCTTGGCGATCATGCCATCGTATGCCTCGGAAACGGTGTCTCCTTCCACGAAGCCAGCGTCGATGCGCACATCTTCGTTTGTCTGGGGCTTCGAGAGGTGTACCAGGGTGCCTGAGTCTGGGAAGAAACCCTTCTCTGGGTTCTCGGCGTATATCCTGGCCTCGATGGCGGCACCTCTCTCCAGAATCCTAGCTTCGATCTCGTCCTGGGTCAACGGAAGCTTCTCGCCGGCAGCAACCCTGAACTGCCACTCGACAAGATCGGTACCCGTGACCATTTCACTAACGGGATGCTCTACCTGGAGACGAGTGTTCATCTCCATAAAGTAGAACTCGTTGGTGTCCTTGTCCAAGATGAATTCGACGGTACCGGCGCCCACATAGTCTACGGCAAGGGCAGCCTTCCTAGCCTTATCCCACAGATCTTTCCGTGTTACATCGTCCAACAAGGGTGCAGGGCTCTCCTCGAGGATCTTCTGATGTCTCCTTTGGATACTGCAATCGCGCTCGCCAAGGGCCACGCAGTTGCCATGGCGGTCAGCGAAGACCTGGACCTCGACGTGCCTGGGGCGCACAATGTACTTCTCCACGAGCATCACCTCACCACCCTCGCCGAAGCTGGCGCGTGCCTCGGCCCTTGCGCTCTTCAGTTGGGCCTCAAACTCGTCCGCGGTGCGCACGATGCGCATACCCTTGCCACCGCCTCCCTTGACACTCTTGAGCAGGACGGGGTACTTGATCTCGGCGGCCCTGGCCTTGAGCTGCTCGACAGACTGCTCGGAGCCATGGTAGCCGGGGACGCATGGCACGCCGGAGGCGTTCATGATCTCCTTGCTGCGGGCCTTGTCGCCCATGTCGGTCATGGCCTGAGCTGGAGGACCGACAAAGACAATACCGGCCTCCTCGCAGGCCTTGGCAAAGGCGGGGTTCTCGCTCAGGAAACCGTAACCCGGGTGGAGAGCCTGGATGCCATGTTTCTTTGCGAGCTCGACGATCCGTGGACCATCGAGGTAGGCCGAGGGAGCGCCGAGGGATATGGCATAGGGGGTGCACTTGGCATGTTGTGAAGCGGCGTCGATATCGGTGTAGAGGGTTGTGGTGCGGATGCCCATAGAGGCCGCCGTTCGAGCAACGCGGAGAGCGATCTCACCACGGTTCGCGATGAGAACGGATGAAATGGGGGTTACCGAAGTGTTGGTACTGCCATTGGTAGTGGCTGTCGACGAGGTAGGGGTGGTTGTCGAGAGGAAGCGGGCTCCTGACCCGGGGGCGGAGGTTGGAGCAGCGCGCAAAGACGCCGGGAGACGGCGAGAAGCCCGTTTTATGGAACGCATGGTGATTTTGGGAATGTGTAAGACGAGATGTCGCAACGACACTTGCTGATTGTTCTCTCAAGAAGCTTAAAGCAAGCAAATAAAAAGAGTGAAGACGGAGGAGAAGAAAAGACAGACACAGAAACAAAAACTGACAAAGCCGAACAGAGAAATCTAATCCCACCCGCCCGTCGACTAGACCGTCACCGTCCTTGACCTTTTCGAGTTCTGGGCAATGCCTTCCACGCCAATTGGATGTCGTCCATCTTCCCGAGGTTGAGACTGCCGTGTGAGGAGGCCGACACTAGCCGTTGATCCCCTGCCACTTACAAGATCGAATTCGTCTTAGCCGCCAACCTCGTGACCGAATCCTCTTTTCTTGATGATTGAGGTTGATAGAGGTCTTGATGAGGTCCTCTTGATCAGTGTGCTAGGTTCCGACTTGTTGCCCACTGGTCATGTTAATCCAGAAGCCGCAGAGGCCATTCTCAATCGTAACATGAAGTCGCGATGTCCTCGGTCTTTCCCCAGAATAGGATGAAAAGGGAAAGTTGGGGAAACGTCATTTTTGACAGGGGTTGTGGGGCTGTTCTCCTCTTCCCCGCATTCTGTAGGCCCCATTGTTAGCAACTCGACTCCTCGATCTCCAAGTGGAATGGCAGGGATGAGTTATCGCACTCTTATCGCCCAATCTACGGGGCCCACGCTCCTATCGTCCAGGCAGGCATTGCCAGCACTAAGCGTCACCGATCTGTGACAGTAATCACCGGAAAGAATATCGAGAACGTCCAACAGGACTTGAACAATTGCTTCATCGAATCGAGATATAAGCAACTCATTCCCACTATTTGAATCTGAAAAGCTTTGCTGTCAAGCGTTGCCGCAACAGTCCAGCTTCACGTCTCATTGACATCGACCCACCCCGAACGGATCCTCTGCTCCACGAGAGAAACCCGTCATTCCACTCGGCGGACCGCCAACCCACGACTCTAGCCCCAAAACAACAACCTTGATGGCATAGACTCATCATATACCACAACACACCGACGACCAAACGCTATTCTTATATACACACAACACAACAACACAAAGAAGAACTTTCCACCAGCAGACGCAATGAACCAACAGATACCTCTCAACTACGAGGCCTCGGCCGGCAACACCCACATGCGCATCACCAGCGAGCTCCCGCCCGAAGTCGTCCAATGTCTCGAGAACGCGCGCTTCCTCCACCTAGCCACCTGCGTCGACAACATGCCTCATGTCTCGCTCATGAACTACACCTACCTCCCCTCTTCGCCCTATTCCGACTCGCCCGTCATCGTCATGACCACCAACCCCGCCAGCAAGAAGATGAACAACCTGGTCGCGAACCCGAACGTTTCCCTGCTAGTTCACGATTGTAAGCACCGCATACCCCCGAACCATCCGACCTCTTCCAACATAGTATTTCCTTTACCACCCCAACTTAAGTAGCTAACACCTGACAAAAGGGGTCTCCCACCGCCCCTCCACCTCCTCCCAGCGTCGTTCCTCCGGCGGCTCTCCCGGCCCCGAACACCGCTCCTCTTCCCTCGCGGCCCTTCTCTTCAACCTCAACACCAGCGCCGTCTCCTCCATCAGCGCGACCATCAACGGCTCCGCCCGGCTCGTCGACCGCGACTCCGAAGAGGAGCGCTTCTACCGGGAGACGCATTTGGAGAACAACACGTTTGACAGCGAGCAGCCGTCGTCGATTTTGAACAACATTCGGAGGGGTAGCACTTCTGGTCAGCAAATATCGTCACTATCGCCGGACGGGGAAGAGGGGGATTATGGTAGGGAGAGGTACGTGGCGGATGAGGATGTCAGAGTGGTGGTGGTGGGGATCCGGGATGTCCGGATTGCGGATTGGAAGGGGACGGTGCAAGATTGGGTTATTGCGCCGCCGGAGGGGAGGAGCGCGGGGACGAATGAGGCTTTAGTTAATGGTATCCGGTAGATTGGAGGGTGAAAGCTCATTTTGCTGGCTTGAAGGACGTGTTGACTGGAATGGAAGGCTATATGATATGGACTGGAGTTGAGGTAACTATTCTTGAGTATAATATAAACACATATCGCTGATATCGGAGGTCATGTTCTACAATCAGTTCATGATCTTCACACACTTCTCCGAGAAACCTATGTCAACATTCAAAAGTTGGAAATTCATGACCAAAATAGTAAACATCTAGTCAAGAATTTTAGGGAATAACGAAACGCTCTCATTCCGAGTAATCATAAAGTATACATCCTAGCACCCGTCATCGGCTTCGTTAATCATACATCCTTATCCATTCTCCCAAGCCTGTCCCAAGGACAATATGTTTCCTTTTTTTCTTTCTCGTCGACACGTCTGGGAAAGGACCCAGATCATGCTCCCAACCGAAACCGTTACCTAATCCGTGAACGCCGACTGGTGCAGAAAGAAAATGTTACAATTTGCCAAAGCTATTACACCAGGCAACGCGTCAACTCCAAACTGTGTTTCGAGACACAGTCATAAAGACGTAACGACAAGCAAGCATGCTTTTGTGCAAGGGCGCTCATTTAAGCAGCCCACTCGACAACCTCGAGAGCGCACAAGACCAACATAAGGGTGGAAGGAAGGATCCTAGTAAATAACGGATTATTAGTAAAGGGAACACTATTCGTTATCAGAAGGGGAGTCTCAAAAACTTACCAGATAACGTAGCTTTGGAACAGAATCTTGCCCATGACCACCTCGTACACATTGTTGATCTGGCAAATCTGAGCCAGCTGCAACGCGCTAGGAGCGCCCGTAAGGAGGAAGCAGACGATAACAAAGATCGGGTCGTCCAGGATGCTGACAGGCACATACTTGGCGAAGATGGCAAGAATGGGCGCCATGATCAGAGTCGGGAGGAGCATACGACTGATCAGGGAAGCAACCAGAAGCTTGGTGCCAATCTGCTTCTCCTCGGCGTCCACCTCATCGCGCTTCTGCGTGTTGCGCGCCAAGTTGGCTCCCAACACAACCAAGATCAAGGGAACGGCAACGCCAGCGGAAGAGTTGATGGCGCTGGTGATACTGGTCTTGACAAAAGTGTCGTCCTTGAAGAAAAGTTCCTGAAGATCGGGGATCGAGGCCACAATGACGGCAAAGAGCATAGCCCACAGGGGCGGGTTCATGAATTCCCACAGACCAGCACCAAAACGGGCCAGGCCGCGGTAGACCTTGGTAAGCACAGTCTGCAGGGGAGCCGGAAGAGCAGAGAAAACAGTATGGGCAACGCCAGTTATGGAAGCCCACACTGATGCAGCAGCCTTCTTGGTCGATGCCTTGACACGCGCCGGGAAGCCTTCGGGAACCTCACGTTCATCGGCGTTACTGATGCGGGGGAACGACATCATTCCGTTGAGCCTATCATCGCGGTCGGACAAGGCGTTGTTGTCGATGCCGACCTTCCGGATAGTGTCCGAGTCGTCATCGCCAAAATCACTAGGAGAGGTCATTGACGACCCAGCAACAGGAGTTCGACCTGCAGGCTCGTAGACTTCGGAGTTGTCGGACTGCGGTGTTGGGCTCCTATAACCGTGCCCATAACGTTCTTCGCCAACCTCGTGGGTGCTATCCAGCCCTTGAATGAGTTGCGCCGCGTCCTCGCCCTCATACGGTTCGTCGCGGTACTGACCCTCCTCGATCGTCTCGTTGTTGTATTCTTCGTACTTGGACTTGGGCGCAAGGAGAACGTGGTATCCCCAACTCCAGCGGACAAGCTGGCCAAGTTGCTGGAAGATCATCAGATACAGAATACCGCGTGCGGCAACCTCGTCATCGTTATCACCCGGGATCCGGTCCCAATGCAGTCCCTTCAAGGTTTGCGACAGCGAGATAACCAAGGAGATGGGCAACGAGTTGGAGTTGCCAAACACGCCCATGGCGGTGACGAAGTTGGCAGCGCGCTTGTTGAATCCGAAGCATTTTGCGACTCCAACCGAGACCATGTACGAGACGAACGTCTGGATTACGAAGATGATGGGAATGACGCCGAGTTCAATCAGCTTATCGGCGTTAAGTTGAGATGCAAGCTTTGTGAAGACTGTCCCACCGACGTTAGCCAATGGCCCACGAGATACTGTTTGGCAGGAAAAACTACGTTGTATTGCGTGTGAACTCACTAAGACATGGCGTAAATAGCATTACGTTAAGGTTTGCCAAGAACTTCTGCTTCTCGGCGTCGAAGTGGCCAAGCCTGGCGATGATGTATCCAGGCAAACTGACACATACTACCTCGAGGACGGCCCCGAAGACGAGGAGCACGAGATGGGGAAGGGAAGGGTGAGAGTCATGTTCGCCGGGCGCGAAGACGGTAAAGGGCGCGGTGGTTGATATTGAAAAGTCGTTGGGCGAATCGCCAGCGGCGGTCACAGCCGTCCGCAATGACGTCGGCGATCGGATGCTGAGGAGACCCATCAAGTGTCACAAAATCGGCGGGTTCAATTCGGGCAATGTTTGAGTAATGCCAACTGAAAGCGGAGAAGAGCTTAACTCTTGAGAGTTTCGAAAATGTTGATAATTTGCGGTCTGGGAGAATGGATCGGAAGAGATCGCGGTGAGGTGGGTGCTTTTGGTTTTTTTTGTTTCCGACGTCTGGGCTGAGGCAGGCAGGGTTCGGTGGGTACGTCCCCGTACTACCTACGTTTCACAAGGCTTGCAAAGCTTTGATACAGTGACAGCTAAGCGCTGGAGGTTCGTGGTTTGCAGGGGTCGAAATGCTTGTTAGATGTAAAGATGATGTGATAAGAGGTATGAGCAAAGCGTTTCGCAGTGGCTCGACAAATCCTTTTGATCCAAAGAAACCCAGTGACAATGGGCTCAACAACCGATGATGATGAGTACGGGTTGAAAGATAAGAACAGGCCGTGTTGGGTATGGCGGCTGGCTTTGAGGTCTTGGAAGTCTTGGACTCTGCGTAGCTATCTCCCTTGTGGCACAGGCGTCATCAGCTTAGCCCTGGGCTTCCGTCACGATGTGGGATGATTGGATCAGGATTGCATTCCAGCAAGGAAGGAGGCAGCCACTGGATGCGCAGCAGAGAAGTGCAAGACGACGAATGACAAGTGATAGAAGGGTACCTCAGCCAATACGGACTTTGCTTCCATTTTCTTCCACGCTGACGTCCATTGCTAGGTTGCGGCCTAACAGACCTCACAGACTTTCGGAAGTGTCGCCGTGACCGCGCTGAAATGTGTCCGTGTGGAAGTCTGCGGCTTGTCGGATGCCAAGAAAGTGCCAAGCCCATATCCAGACTCCAGCCTTGCGGTCGGATCCACTGGCTATTGATACCGTATTCAAACGCAAAGAGCCGGAAGAATGACGATACATGCCAGAAAGGGTGCAACATGAAACGAGCAGTGTTGCTACCCTCACACGCCTCGCTGCGTTATAACGGCCGGCCTATTTGCACCCAAACCCATGTCTGCCAGGAACAAGCTGCTAACATTTTGAGTCTATGCAGCATCTAGACCGTTGAGACTCGAAAAAGGTCATCTCGTCGTCCTAGTACTACGGTATACATACCATTCTAGCAGGCATACTGTTTTCAGTTGCTCTTCTAGATTTCGGTCCAGTTTTTACTCGTTTTGGAATGACGCGGTGTTAAGGCTCATCATAGGAAGTCGGATTTCCTGTTGGGTATTTCGCCGCACATGTGGCCCTTCGGACTGGTTGAGGGGCGGTGCACCTGTCACATCATCGATCTTTGATGGACGGGAAACTCGGTATCTGATGGACGATGGCGATTGGGAATCAATCCGATATGATCCCGCAGGCATCACCGAGAGCAGCATACCGTGTTGACATCGGCGCGAAGAGACCCACCGACGCTTGCATGGTAGATTTGATATCCTTTAATGGATACTCCAAACGGTGATGCTCTGATTAGCGTGTTGTTGGGCGTGTGATCGTACAGAGATGGAAGTTGACATGCGCTTCGCTTCTACCTCAGACACGGGATCGTCGGGCAGGTGTTTGCAGATCGCAGCGTGTTTCGTGTAGAGACAAGCAGGCAATTCATATGCGCAACTACATGGATGCGCTTTGCGGTTTGACCATACAAATCTATCTCGAGGTCGAATATCTTCACCCTTGGTTTTTCCCATATAGACTGCGCCCAATCGCCTGCCGGACTATAGTGTGCTTCCTCAACCACAGCATAGCGTTGGGCAGACTGTCCTTCACTTGATCCTGATTTTTGCCAGGCCGCTCTCTGCCATGACGCAAATGCCAGCCATGAGCGTCGGTCAATGCCATCACAGCCCAAATCATCGTGAGCCCTATACACGTGTCTCGCCTCTAGTACTCTAGCGGCAAAGCCTACAACCTGCGCTTGGAGATGCCACAGCASACAGCAGTCATAGTCACCACCAGCACGAGGGTATGTACGCGATACACTTGGMCAAAACCAGGGCAGTGGTCTAGTTCCTGGCTGACTGGCTGCTGTCTGCTGTAAGTGCGCGCGAACCACCGCTCTTGTTCACTGCCACCATCCCGATGCAGAATGTGTACACAATAGCCCGCCAGTGCCTCCCCCCTGGAGGTGAGTTTGGTTGTTTGACTGGCTCTCGCTGGCTTCCAGGATTTAGGAGACAACGTCATAGCACAAGATCCTTAGCTCCTCAATTGCCCCACTTTCCTTTCTGAAGCATGGAAATTGCTAAACACCAGCGGGACCAAGGGATGCGGTATCTCCAAGTACCATGCCGACTTTTGGCGTCAACTGGTGTACCTGCCCTTCCCCTGCCATTGCCATCGCGGAGTGTTACGGGCATCCGAGTGAGTTTGGGAGTTGAACTTGGCATGCTCCCGAGTGCCGAATCTCGTACCTGACTCGACGACATGATACTCGTCTTCCATGTCAACTGGGAGCCAAAGCGACAGTCTGAGTCTCTGATACATGTATGTCTGCTGATCCTCTGGTCCTAATCGTTCCTTTTTATATGGAGGAAAGGAAATCATTGAGCCAGGAAGTACCTGCGATATACTGTGCGGCGAGTCGTAGAACCTTGGAAAATCCCCTGCAGCACATGGTCTGCCCAGTCTTCCGTCTTTTTTTTTTTTCTGTCGACCGACCTCGTTGTCGACGGTCTGTGTCCGGCTCGAGCTAGCATGCCGTAGCTAACTGCGCAGTATTAGTGAAGACCCGGTCAGGTGCCCGCGACTCCGCGGACCGTCTGGAGCAAGCTCCGTACATTGGCGGACCAATACCAGCTTCCTCAAACGTTGAATGGTCGGAAGAAAAAGAAAATACAAAAAAATATGCTTGTTGGGCGAAGGGAATTCTGGGACTTTTTCCTTGGAGCGTTAGCTTGGAGGATGGAGGCACTATTCTCGGCATCGGCATATCCCACGGCAGGCATTCCCTTGCGAGCTTGGGAGAAAGGGATATGGAGAATTCGGAAGTGGAAGGCATGGACACCGTCCGGGTAGAGGGGCGTTTTTAGCRCGGAGCAAAAGCCCCTGCTCCGTGCTGCTCGGCGTCTCCACTGCCCAGTGCTTTGAGGTGCCCACTGCCCGCCACTGAAGTGGATGAGGTGCCCGCCGGCAGCAGTACCTGTCCTTCCAGGCTGGGAACCTCGAGTGACTTCAACCAAGAAGTTGGTGAACAAAGTGAAGTCCTACATCCAGTCCCGCCCGCCAGCCAATGTCGATACCACCTCACCTCCATTACCTTTTGTCTCCTACTTAGGTACCTCCCTACTTTAGCTGGACTGGATCTTGGACCGGGTCCATACCGACTCGACCTTCGCTCCGCCAGACACTACCTGCTTCGACTAGTACGTTGTCTTTCTTCTCTTCCTCTTCCTCCTCTTCCATATTCCTACCTCTATTCACCCAGAGACGGATTGCTTCCAACCTCCCCGCCCCATGTTCACGAGCCTGCAAGTCTCAGCTGCCGCTGTTCCTCTTGCCCGTGTCCAGAGCTCTCTACTATCTACCACAGCTTGCACTCGCGTTACTAGCTCACTTTCTGTCTGGCCTGCCCGCTCACTCGTCAATCTATAGCAGGCCAGCCATCGTAGCGTGGTGCTTTGTCATCGGTTGCAAACATCGTCACCTTGCAGCTCTTCGCGAGACCAGAGCCATATCTTTGGCTGTTGCGCTTTCGATTTTCTCTCCTCTGACGCCCTTTCCACCCTCCTACAAAACCTCAACGAAAACTTCTCCCCTTCGACGACGACTATACCGACCCAACCTCGAGTTCGAGTAGCCTCTCGACCAAAAAACGTTTCTCCCACGTTGCCTCGATATATATATCTTTGCCGCCCCTCTTCGGAGAGCCGCTTCAGCATCAATAGCTTGCGCCGCATTTTGCTAAAAAGACCTTCCCACGGACAAGAGGTTTGGCACTTGTCAGCAGAAAAAAGACCTAGTACCGCACATCGCTCAAGATAAACTGCTTGCCACCATCATGTCGGACCACGACCCCGATCACGGCCCGGCCAGCCCAAACGAGTATGACGATGAGAGCAACCCGGCTTCTCCGGGCTCAATCGACGAGTCGTCCGAGGCAAGCACGCCCATGGACCCGCCGAGCTCAGGTTCAGATGCGATGCCTGGCTTCACACCAGAAGGCGATCTGCCCCGCAGAGTGCCATCATTACGGACCATCTCCGACCCACAACACACGAGTCTGATGAACCCCAGTTCGAGTGTTCCTGGGACACTGAATGCCGCACGAAGACCTGCGGCGTCCGCAGCAAATCTCCCAACGGACCTCATGGCAAAGGCACGAGCTCTGCATCAACAACGGATGAACATGGCTCCCCGACCCGGCATGTCGCCCCAGAATAGCGGACTGGGCATGAGTCCCATCGGATCTGGTATGGGCGGGATGGGAAGTATGGGAGGCATGGGAGGCATGGGGGGCATGGGAGGGATGGGACACAGCATGAACTTGAACATGAACCACGGTGGTCCGGCACCCGGCGGCCTGCCCGGTGGCCTTCGGTTACCTCCAGGTATGGCACGACCACCGCCCCAAGGCTTCCCCAAATCCGCACCTGCTATCGCTGGTGTGGGAGCTAAAAAGGCCCCTAGTCTGAGCGAACGGCGAGCAATGAAGCTCGGAGGGTTACCAGGAGGGCCCGGGTCGCCGGCGACTGCTACGCCGAAACTATCAGACATGGGTGCCGAAGATGCCAAAGCGCCAGCCATCAATGGAGAAGGGCGCGGATCAAAGCTGAGCGATTTCAAGAACTACATCGACGCAGAAAAGGGGTGGATCACTTTTGCAGACGCAGCAACTATCACACGGACAGGCGTCAACTTTGCCAACGGACAGACCTTTAGGATCTCGCTAGACGAGGTTGAAGTTATGGACGAGCTAGGCAAGGGCAACTATGGTACCGTCTACAAAGTACGACATACTAAGCCCAAGCTCCCACGTTTTGGGCAAGGCTTGAACACCAAGCAGTCTTTATCTCGACAAGCGTCGGCATCAGATGCTGACGTTTCTGATAACTCGCCACTAAGTCCTGTTTCTGCCGCTGCGCTTGGCACTTCAGGCAAGGTCATGGCGATGAAGGAAATCAGGCTCGAACTGGACGAATCCAAGTTTTCCACCATTCTGAAGGAACTCGTAATTCTACACGAGTGCGCCTCGCCCTTCATCATCGACTTCTACGGTGCCTTTTACCAAGAAGGCGCGGTTTATATGTGCATCGAGTACATGGATGGTGGCAGTATAGACAAGCTATATGCGGGAGGTATCCCCGAGAATGTCTTGCGCAAGATCACATATGCGACGATTATGGGTCTCAAGTGCCTGAAAGAAGATCACAACATCATCCATCGCGATGTCAAGCCCACCAACATTCTGGTCAACACGAATGGACAAGTCAAGATCTGCGATTTTGGCGTTTCGGGAAATCTCGTTGCCAGTATAGCAAAGACCAACATTGGCTGCCAGAGTTACATGGCACCAGAACGCATCAGCGGTGGTGGCATGTCAGCTGCGGGCGGCACGGCCGACGGGACTTACAGCGTACAAAGCGATATTTGGAGTTTGGGTCTCACCATCATCGAGTGTGCCATGGGTCGGTACCCGTACCCGCCTGAGGTTTCTAGCACAATCTTCAGTCAACTCAGTGTAAGTTTTTTTGTCCTTCCCTATCCACATCCTTGAAGCATACACATAACTGACCAAATCCAGGCCATCGTTGAGGGTGACCCTCCCGACCTCCCAAGCGAGGGCTACTCCGGCACAGCAAAGGACTTTGTCAAGTCCTGTCTCAACAAGATCCCTGCCAAGCGCCACACCTACCCGATGCTGCTGATGCACCCATGGATCAAGTCCCTCGGCAGGCCCGAGACCATCACGGAAGAAGTAGAAGCCGAAGAGAAGGCCGCAGACGACCAACTCGCAGATGCCACCGGCTCCCTCGACATCAACAGCAACGGACCGATCAACGACCAGGGCGATCGTGAGGTGGCTGAGTGGGTCACCAACGTCCTGGACCGCAAGTTCAAGGGCTTGCTCAGTGATAAGGCTGAGAAGCCCGCTCTGCACGCTGCGCCGCTGGATCAAGTGAGCCCGGCTATTACCGCTTAGATGAGGTGTGGTCTGTCTGTTTGTCTGTCTGTCTATCTCGGAGGCTAGTTGAATGGGTTCATTTTGTCGTGTTCTTTTTGTTCTGTCCACCTGTTCATTCGTAGCGTGTGTACAATCATACAAGTACGAATAAGGGGGAAGGAAAGAAGGAAGGGAGGGTAGCATGGGCATTACTGGGATTCAAGTACACGGTAGAATCCGGAAATCTCCTTGGGGGTTTTTGTTGTTTTATCTATCCATCTATATCACAATTTTTTCCACCGTTGAGATGTTGATTCAGTGACATGAAGTTACGTTGAGTTAGGTGTATGAACAATAAACGGAGGCCTAGCCCCTTGATATTGTGTGTTGTTTCCGTTCACAAAACAGCAACATTTCTTTCTTTCACCTTCTGTGTCAAACAGTGTGTCCCCTCTAAATTCCACCGATGGACTCGAGTAGCCCATAATTATCTCATTATCTAGACATGTTTATTAGTAGATACATCAATATTCACATGCTTTTCAAACATCCGTTTCTTCAACCACCACAGCCTGTTCCAAAGCACACATCACGAATCAAGCTGATCAACCAGCGCATCAAATAAACGACATATTATTCAATTAAGAGAATAGGATTTCGAACGCCATAAAGACCAAGTAACAACCGTGAATAAAGAAAGAGGCTCGCGCCTCACAAGGTATATCACAGTCTTGCCCTTCTCTTTCCCCCGTCCTCCATCTCATTCCATGCCTTC